>RJWJ010030518.1:0-19859 GCA_004363605.1 Indri indri | reverse complement strand
CCAAGAAACACTTGGGAATTAGCTAATTAGAATACATTTCACAGGATGTTCAGGGTTTCGGGTTGCACATTTGCATCTTTCAAAGGTATAATTATGTCAGATAATATACCCTGTGCTGGAGTTTTTACATAAACACTTGTGGTTTAGTTCGGAGTTATCTCTACTGCATGGAGCAGCGGTTGGGAGAAAAATATAAGCTATTAAAAGCAGTTTGAATTAGATGTGGTCTACTTCCTTAAAATACACAATGCCTAGTCACTTATCAAGCAGAGGAGTGAGTTACTGTTTACTTATTATGCAAAGCGTGTGCCTGGAGAAGGTACACAAATTAAGTGGCCTGTAGTGGAGCTTGTTACCAATTCTGCAAGAAGCTTAATAGCAAGTCACTTTAAATATACATTGCAATTCCAGATAAAGTCTTTATTCATAGACCCACAAATGAGAAACAAATATTGAAGGCCTATGACCGAGGAATGAAGCAATAGGAATGTCCTCCCTTTTTTCCCAATGGTCTTTTAATTTCACTTTTTGATCATAAACATGATAGCCCTGCTTTCACCAAATAGTCTTCAGATAGAATATATTTTAAAACTTGTGGTTAAGTTAAGGCTCAATTGGAGAACCAAAGGTATGAGTATTATTGGATAAAAACTTTATATCAGGAATTAGATCGTACACAGCACAGAAGAAGGTGGTAAAGTGAAGTTATGAACAGGATCAGAAAGATCCCCAGCCAACCCAGGCATGGGTGAATGAGTCATGCTGTTCAGGGTACTGCCACTGGAGTGTGGCTGTGAAGGGAAGGTGGGGAAGTGATGGGTGATCATCGATCCACAGTTCCAAAATCAAGGAATTCACAGCTAAGCACCCAGTGGTGGGCCAGCAGGTGTTTACCCAGCAGGCCTGAAGTCAGTAAGGACAGCTGGATGTGGAGTAGGAAAAACAAGGATATCTGCCACTCACCTTTTCTAACCAACCACAATCTTCAGATTTGTTTTCCATTAATAGTTATTTTTAGAGCAGTTTTAGGTTTACATAAAAATGAGTAGAAAGAATAGAAAGTTCTATCTATTCCCTCTTCCTGACCCACCTCTGTCCCCGGTTTTCCCTGTTACCAACATCTTGCTTACTGTAGCACACTTGCTGCAATGGATGAACCAATATTGATCATTTTATTAACTGAAGTTCATATTGTACATCAGAGATCACTCCTTGTGCTACACAGTTCTGTGGATTTTGACAAATGCTTAATGTAATGTGTCCACTATTATCATACCGTACAGAAGAGTTTCACTGCTTTAAAATCCCCAGTGCTCCACGTATTCAGCCCTCCCTCCCCAGCCTCCTGGCAACCATTGATTTTTTACTGTCTCTATAGTTTTACCTTTGCCAGAATGAGGTATAGTAGAATTAGACAGGCTTTCAACTGGTTTCTTAACACTTAACGATATGAATCTGTTTCCTCTATGTCTTTTGACATCTTGATAGCTTACCTGCTTGCTGGATAATATTCCATTGCCTGGATGTACCACAGTTTGTTTACTCATTCAACTATGGGAAGACATCTTGGCTGCTTCCAAGTCTGACAATTATAAATATAACCTTCAGATTTTAAAGTCTGGTGCTTCAGTTCTGCTACTCAAACCGCAAACAATGTTTATCTGTGGCCAATATTAATGCTGATCAACAGAGGAAAGGGAATCCTGGAAAAATTAATTATAACTTAGCTGAATCTGTCCATGCATTTCTGACTGATTTTCGCAGTATTTTTTTCCCAGACAATGCTCTCACTTTAACATAAGAGACCCTGAGAGGCTGCGAATACAACCTGTGTTGTAATTCAGCTGCCACTCACCCAAAGGATGACACTTTGAGTTCTGTTTTCGGAAAATCTCAGTCATATGGCTATAAGAAAAGATTATTTCTGTCTAGGCATCTCAAGAAACTTTTTGGTCCCTAAAATAAAGGTTGTAAAATCGGGATTTAAATACCTGATCTAAACACTTTCTTATTCCAAGTTCTCAGTAAACCAAGAAACAATTGATAATTCTATTATTACTGCTTATTCTGCCTAGTATCTTCTATGGTAGTATATTTTTTGTCAACCAAAAGCTTGCCTCTATAAACACTAGGTCATTTCAGAGAATATAATTTATGAAACCATCTATCACAGTATGCTATGAACTATCAGTGTCCTTCTTTTCCCTGGCAAAAGGACATTAGGGCCTTTAAATATAATAAAATCAGAAAACCAATTTCGTATTCTCATCTTTAAATTATGTTTCCCTGGAAACACTTCTGGTGCTAATAACTGAATCACTTAGGGTCCACTCAAGAAAGCAGAAGAGTGGAGTGTTACAAAGAATTCAATATGGAAATTAAACATTACATAATTGTGAAAAGAGCTGGGAAAGTAAATATCATAACATAATTTCAAAATATCACTAAACAGCCCGGGAATAGGTGAACCAATTGAAGATTGCAGAAAGCTGCATGTATCTAGTGTCTGGAGTGGAACTTCAAATGGGTTCATGTAGAAACCTATATTGCTACTGCTTCTCTGAGCTTAGAAAGACACATCTGATGGGTTCTTCTTAGTGAGCAAGCCCGACATTTGAAAAAGAGAGCTGGACTTAATGCAGAAGAATTTGAAGGCAAACTAGAACTTACAAGAACCCGTTTCTATCTCTCACCAGCTCTGAACAAGGAGGAATATGAAAGTACAATGACTGCTGCCGGAGATCAAGGTGAATGGAGTTGAGACGCAGTGTACTGGAGGGGAGAAGAGTTGAGAAATGCACAGAACAAACTTCTTGGTTTATTCAGCTAAATATTGATCAGAGCATTCGTGTAAGGAAACTACCTAAGGCTATAGGAAGTCCTTCAAAACAAATTCATGACAACAGTGGCCCAGGGCTCACCCAGGCTGAGAAAGCAGAATATAAGTGCTTTTTAAGTGCATGAAAAATATTTACCCAGAAAATCCATATTGTCAGTCACAAAATAAGCCTTAATACACTGAAAATGATTGGAAATAAATGGACTATGTTTCTGACCGCAGTAGAATTAAACTAGAAATCAGTAAGCTGAAAATATTCCCATAAATATCCCAAATATTTCATACTTAAATAACAAACTTTTGAATAATTCATGAGTCAAAAGAAAATTCAAAAGAAAATTTAGAAAGTATTTTGAATTGACCAAGAAATTAAAAAGTATTAAAATATGCAATATGCTGCTAAAACAATATTTAGAGAGACATTTATAACTATGTTAGAAAAAAAGAAATACCTGTGTGGTAAAGGAAGAAAGGTCTCAATCAATGATCTCAGTTTCTTCCTAAATGAATTAACTAAATAAGAGCAAATAAAACTGAAAATAAACAGAAGAAAAGAAATACTAAATATCAGGTAAGAAATCAATAAAATATAAAATAGAAAGTGAATATATAATAACAGAACAAAAAGCTTTTTTTGTTAAAAACATCATCAAAATGATAAACCTTGAACTAGAATTGTCAAGAAAAAATAACATAAGACATAAATTATCAGCATTAGAGACTAGAGAGGTAACATTACATATTCCACAAATATCATGAGAATGACATGGTGCTATTACAAACAATTTTACACCAATTAGACATATTCTTTGAGAGACACAATCTGTAAGAGCTCATCCAGGAACTATAGGATTAATCCTATAGCCACAATCCATTCAGCAGATAAAACTTCTGGCTCACGTGGTTTCACTGATATAGTCTACTAACATTTAAAAAAGAAATAATATTAATTATACAAAAATTTTTCCAGGAAAATTGAAGAACTTTATGAGCCCAAGATTATTCTGGAACAAAAGCAGACAAAAATGTTGCAAGTAAAGACAGACACACACCTCTCTCTCATTAATATAGATGTGAAAGTTTGAAACAGAATTTTTGCAAATACGGTCCACTAATACATAAAAAAATAATGCCTCATAACCATGTATGCTAGGTGGGTTTAACATTCTAAACCTAATTATTTCAATTGATTATATTAAACTTAGCAAGCTACAAAAAAAAAGAACAAACGTGATCATCTCAGAAAGAGCATTGGATAAAATCCAAAATCAAGTCCTGATAAGAACATTCAGCAACAGAGAAATAGAAGAGAACTCTTCAATCTGAAAGAGAATCTACAATAAACCCACAGCTAACATCATACATAATATTGAAATACTAAAGATATAAGTCAAGGTTGAATTGAATAGAATCTAGTGGATGTAGTGTGTATATAAAGGGAACGTTTTACAAGAGACACTCTGCTATCGCAGTGTCCTTGTGGCACTTTCAGGAAAGTAGCTTTATACACAAAAATAACTTAGTAATTATTATCACCTAACATTGATGCTATTTGTATTTAACTTACCTTTATATCCATCATATTACTGTTACATCTATTTTACATAGAAAAATATCTAAAGACAAAAGAGTTTTAATAGCTTATGAAAAAGTAGTCATTCTGATATAAATATTTTTGAGCAGTTACTATGTATGCAAGCTGATATTAGGAACAAGAGTCCAATAGTAGTTATGATATAGCACTTGCCTCCAGGTAGCTTCCCATCTATTAAGAGAAATAAGACTGCGAAGGTATGTGTTGGGAGCACAAAGTAGAGACAACGGGCCAAGTGCACACGTAGCCATGCTTGGTAGAGATAATCGTGCACATTTTGCAATGCAAACATAAAGGCTTAACAAAGATGACTTGCTCACAGTGCACAGCTGGCTGGCAGTGAAAACTAAAATAGAATTTACTTCTGAATATTGAAAAACTATGTTCTTTATTTTGCTCCTTCCTCTCACTAGAAACTAAGTCCACTCCTAAAATTCTAGTATTGCTATCTTGATAAGCTAGTGAGCCCTATCTTGATTTCATGTTCGCTCTGATGCTACAGACTATGCTTCGTGCTACTTGTGCTGCTCCTGTGGTGCCCGGCTGAGGGTTGGATGAGTGGCAGATGATAGCAGATACTGGGGATGAAGCCGTGTGATGGGAAGATCCATGGAACAGACAAAGGAAGAGTTGGATTCATGCCCAATATTCCCATAAGACAGGCACAGACTATTCTTCAACCTCTTTGATTTCATTTGTTCTTTCAAAAATAGGTAGCTAATACCACTTGATTCATAGTCAAATAATATTTATAATGCACCTGACTCAGCATCTGTACTTCACATGACACACTTTGAGGTTGAGCACATAATTACCATGAGGCTTGGTCTTTTCTCATTATCTTTTAGAATTTCACTTTGCCCGATGTATAAAATAAAGGAGAGAAACCTACTAGTCAGGGTTATTTACAAATTGAGGAAATATATATTAACAAATTGCCTAGCACCTAGAAAGTGTTCAATTAATTCTAACATTCTAGTTTTCTCAATCATATCACTCTTACATAGTGTTTGAAGAGTTCGAGTTGAAAAAAAAAAGCTTGTAAACCAACTTATAACATGTAAAATGCTATATCAACCATGTTTATTAATTAGTGAAATAGCTCAACTCAGCCAACGTGGAGGGGTGTGAGAAAATTCCAAAATTGAGGGTACATTGTCACATTTTTTGTCTGTGAGACCCATAAGGTTTGTGCTGTGTGCCTCTTGAGAACAAACTAAAGAGATTCTAAACACTTCTTTGAATAGCTCTGGACCAAAAATACTTCTGTAACAGTTGGCTCTTCTGAAACTAATCCCAGTGGGAAATGGAAGACAGGAAGCAAATAAACAGTTTCTGTGAAAATATCGTGTAACCTTAAAATATGTCTGGCACACTGATATCCACTTGGAAAGAATTTTTCTTATTGTATAGCAAAACAGACACTTCCAAAGCCATTTCATTAAGGTGGATCATCAGACCCTGTACAAATGCTTACCCCCACTTTCCTTGCTGGCAGAAAAGATCCCCAAAATAGAGTTTAAGATTGGCAATAACCTTTTTTCTTAATCTTAAGGGTTGGTTGTTTTAATCAGGATTCAAATAATGTTCATGCATTGCTATTATTTGTTATATCTCATAGGTATATTTTAATCTATAGATTTCTCCTCCCATCTCTTTAAATTTAGTTTTTGCAATTTATTTGTTGAAGAAATTTGATTATTTTCCTGGTAGACTTTTCCAGAGTGTAGATTTTACTGATTGATTCTGTTGTATAGTTTTTTCATGTTCCCCTGTTCTCTGTGTTCTCTGCAATTTGGTAATTGGATCTAGAAGCTTGACCAATTTTAATCTCTATAGCAAGAGTTTCATCCACAGGACACATGCAATATTTGATTGCTTCTCTTACAGTGATGCTCACAGACGTTGAAAATTATTAGCTAGATCCATTAGTTCATTTTCAAAACACTCATATCCTAATTTTATTATTCCTTCTTCATTTATTGGGTACTCACTATTGGCCAGTGAGGGACAAAGGGAAGTCTTCTGGAGCAGGGTGGGGGTTTCTGGCCAATGTGTTTCTTCCTAACTAAAAGAGACAGGTTCCAGAGAAGACTGTGCCTATATCTCCCTGTTATGGGTATTATGCATGAGGACCTAATCTGTGTAGCTATCACAGTCATCTTACAGTCATGTGGTGAGATATCAAGAGACTAAGAAAGCAGATAAAAAACAGAAAAACATTTTTTTAAAAGAATAAGTATGTCCCATTTATTTGGGGGGTCATGCTTATACTAAATAAATATTATTTATCTAGAATTCAAATTTAGATGTGTGTCATACTTTATCCAGCAACCCTGTTGAGAGCTGAGGATTTCGCTGCATGAGGAAAAAAAAAAGTGGTACATTTTAGGACCGTCACAAAAACAGTAAAGGTTACTGACTTGCAGGGAACTAAATTGTAAGTCTGAGTCAAAGATTTGAGGAGGAAAGGTGTGGTAGAGATAGTTTTTCTCGAGAGGCTGTACAGGATGTGGTTAAAGGCTAACTTCATGTGCGGAACTCACAGCTTCCCAACTGGCCTCTGACATGGGTTCAAAACAACAGTCAGGTGTGTGTGTGTGTTTGTGCGTGTGTATGTGTGTTTAAGTTTGTGTGTATGTGGGATATGGGTCAGTGGGTTTGTAAAAATGTGCATAAATGTTGATGGTGGATGAAGAGGGGGATGTGTGTCTGTCAGTGGGAGGATTTGTGCTATTTAAGTGTGTATAAGTCAGCATCTGTGTGTATTTACGGGTGTGTGAGTGCACAGCTGGGTGGAGACATGAGGACGTGTGGGGTGCATAGGTGGCTGAGTAGCAAGCAATGTAATAGTGCTGGCTTTTCACTTGATAATATGAAATTCTTTTTAAAAATTGACTTTTGGAGTCAATTTTTCACAAATAATTTTTCCTGACAGCTGGAGTTTATTCACAATTTTGTTGCAAAAATAGGGTCCATATTCTCGCTCTCCCTTGTCTGCTCCTTGTTTCTTTAGACTCTTTCCTCTTCTTCTGTTCCCCATACTACAAGCCCAACATTAAATGTGTGACACCAAGCAAAATAAGGCACTCTGGACAGAAGGTATATTTCATCTAAGAGAAAAGAAGTGGTTGGCCAGGATCCTCATTCTGGAAAATACGTGCATTCTGCCTGAAGTTTTGCAACTGAAAACAGGAGGCTCCAGAAAGAAAGGCTGGTATTAAATTGTGGAGAGATTTAGACAGGGCTCATGAACTACAGTGAAGTTTCAAGTAACTCAGCAGCCAGGTTCACTCACATCTGCAATAGAACATGAATATTCAAGCAAACACGTGGGTTTTATCACACGTCTCTTTTGTTTTCCTCTCTTTTGAAATCTTTCCAAATTGAAGGAGGACAAGAGGAGGTTTGAATTAAAGAACAGTCACAGTTGAAGGCTTATATCACTTAGAGTGAATGGGACAACAACATCAATTATTCACAGTATCAGATATAAAGTGATAATATTTTATTTCATGTCCAGAACCACATGGCATATAAAAGGCAGATGCTAAAATGAATTTTATAGGTACTTGAAGACAGTGTGTGAGACATGTTATAGATACAAAATGTTATAGATACAGTTTCCTTTAAACACAAAAAAAACACAATCCAGAAAGGCTTGAATTTAATATATAAATGTCATTTTTCAAAATAATTCAAAATAAAGTTCTTTTAATAGATACTTAATTCATAAACCTTCTTCTTAGCACTGGATGGAAAAATGCATTGTATAAATCTCTGGGAGTAGGGCTGCCATTATTAAGATACTGCTGGGAAGAGGAGACTAGCATGGGCCTCTCCATTTCAGGCTAAATAGAAATACCAACTCAGAGGCAGTATGTCTGGCAGTCTGTACAGACTCTGCCTATTGAAAGGCAGAAAAAATATTAGTCTGTTATCCATCTTGAATTAATTTTTGTGAGTGGTGAGCAATATGGATCCTGTTTCATTCTTCTGCATGTGGCTATCCAATTTTCCCAGCATCATTTATTGAAAAGGGATTCTTTTCCCCAGTGCATATTGTTGTCTACTTTGTTGAAGATCAGTTGGCTGTATGTGGATGGTTTTCTATCTGGGTTTTCTGTTTTCTTCCATTGGTCTATGTCTCTATTTTTGTGCCAGTACCATGCTGTTTTGGTTACTATAGCCTTGTAGTATAATTTGAAGTCTGGTAATGTGATGCCTCCTGATGTGTTCCTTTTGCTTAAGGTTGCTTTGGCTATTCTGGCTCTTTTCTGGTTCCAAACAAAGCATGGAATTATTTTTTCTAGATCTATGAAATACGACATTGGTATTTTGATGGGGATTGCATTGAATCTGTAAATCACTTTGGATAGTATGAACATTTTAACAATGTTGATTCTACTGATCCATGAGCATGATATGTTTTTCCGCCATTCAGCTTTCTTTTACCTCAATGATTGCATGAAAATCCACTCTCAATCTATTTATGACTTTTCTTTTATAGTGTGTATCTGTAGATATAATATACTTCAGTGTTTTTGTTTCATTTAGTTTTATAATCTTATTTTCAATTGAAGTACTCTTATACATCTGCATTGAATTTGTGTCTACTATTTTTCCATTTATTTTGTGTTTTTCTCATGTCTTATGTTTCTACAATTCTTTTTTTATGCTCTCTGTTGCATTAATCAAGTACGTTTTCAGTATTTCATTTTAAGCCCTCTTTTGGCTTTTAAGCTGTAACTCTTTGTATTAATTTTAGATTATTTTCTTTGAAATTTCATTAAAATCTATTTTGTGTCAATATTGCACTATATCCTGTAAAGTTTGGAAACTTGAAACAATGTAGTTGCACCTCACCATATTTGTCCCATTTATGCTGTTGTTATCACATATATCATATGTAAATGCATTATAGCTTTTACAATACAGTGTTGTAACATTCTGCTAACAAAAATAAGAGAATAAAATAAATAACATATAGATATAATCTTTTATATTTTCCCACACATACCACATCTTAGCCTTGTCATTAATTCCTACAAATCCAAGTAAGCCTCTGGTGTCATTTCTTTCACCCTGAAGGACTTCCTTTATGCATTTATCTTAGTGAAGGTCATGAGCAACATATTTTCTCAATTATTGTATATCTGAAAATGTCTTTATTTTACCATTAGTGTAAAAGAATAGTTTTGCTAGATGTAGTATTTGGTATAAACAATGCTTTCAGCATTTTACAGATACCATTCCTTTTTCTTCTGTCCTCCATTGCTTTTAATGATAAATGCTTTGTTTCTGTTCTCCTTTTTATAGTGTGACCTTTCAAACCTTTTTGTTTAACATTAGCTTTCAGCAGTTTGACTATGATGTAGCTAGGTATAGTTCTCTTTGTATTTATCTTCCCTGGCATTTACTGTGATTCTTGGATCTGCAAGTTAATGTTTTTCTCTAAGTTTGGAAAATTCATAGTGATCCTTTTTCTCCTTTTTTTAATAAAATTCTTTTCCCCCCTACCTGCTACTCGTGATAACCAAATTATTATTATGACTGATGGATATTGTCATGTAAGTCTCTGAGGCTTTGCTCATTTCTTCTCTTTCTTTGTTTCTCTGTTCTTGTGATTATGTATTAATAATTTCTGTTGATTATCCTTAAATCTTGACACCTCTGCTACCCCCAAATGGCAGGCCTATCCAGTAGGTTTTCCATTTAGTTATTGTACTTTTCAGCTCTACAGTTTGTATTTTTTTTTTTTTAAGACAGAGTCTTACTGCATTGCCCGGACTAGAATGCCGTGACGTCATCCTAGCTCATAGCAACCTCAAACTCCCGGGCTTGAGCAATCCTTCTGCCTCAGCCTCCCGAGTAGCTGGGACTACAGGCATGCACCACCATGCCCAGCTAATTCTTTTTTTATTTTTTCTATATATTTTTGTCTGTCCAAGTAATTTCTTTCTATTTTTTAGTAGACATGGGGTCTCGCTCTTGCTCAGGCTGGTCTCGAACTCCTGAGCTCAAATGATCCGCCCGCCTCGGCCTCCCAGAGTGCAAGGATTATAAGCGTGAGCCACTGCGCCCGGTGTATATTTGGTTTTAATTTTGTTACTGAGCAATGGGATTGTCATCCTACTCACATAGAAGCCAATACCATGGCACCAGCTTTTGAGAAAAGAAAAAGCTTTATTGGGAGTAAACCAGTAATGAGACAAGAAGCAAAGGTTAAATTTGTCTTCCTGATCTCTGACTGAGGGCAAGTCTTATGGGTGAGGGAAGATAGGGTGGTATGCAGAAGCACTGGCTAGTTTTAATTGAAGGTCTTTAAAAAAGACTGCTTATGGTAAGGCATGAAAAGGGGTCTTATCACTGGATACTCCCAGACAACAGACCCTCACTTTTCAAAATATTTTAGCATTTGGGTTCCAGTCATATCTTAATCGTTTGGTTTGGTGTATGTGTGAGGGTAAGGCTTCAGTTCTCTGTGTTATTTGAGGTCAAAGTCGTCTTTTCTACATATGCTTTGGTTGTGCAACTTGCAAATTCTTGGTTCTGTGCCTGTAAAATGACTCAACATTCCACTATCAGCAGAGTAGGACCAGTTAGAACTGGTCTGGAGGTTATAATTTCTAGTGTCTATAATTCATTAGATTTTTTATTCATTAATTTTAAGAATTTTTGGTTTAATACTTGAAAATAGTCATAGTAGCTGCTTAAAGTTAATGCATCATCTGGGTCATCTCCTTGTCTGTGTCTATTTTTTTCCTTAGGTATGGATCATATTTTGCATTTTTATTTCATGTTTAGTGACTTTTAATTGCTTGAGGAACATGATAAATAAGATGTTATTGATCCCCTGAATTCTGTTATGTTGCCCTGAAATGCTGACCCCCATCCAGCAGGCAGTTAGCTTGGTTAAAGACTAACTACAAATTCTCTCCCTCTCTCTCCATCCCTCTCCCCCTCTCTCTTCTTCATGATGAGCATCATCTGGAATCTCTGTTCGGTTCTTTCCATTTCTAGCTTCTGCTTTTTTACTGGGTCCCCTGGCATCTCCTAAGAACTCTCTTGAATAATTTAGAGGCCAGAGTTTACATATGAATTAGTGGTGTTCATGTCTTGTCTAGTTCCTTTCCTTCCAGATCTTTCTATCTAAACGTCCATGTGCTCTTCCAGCTCCTAATTGTTTTGACACCTGAAGTTAGTAAGACTATGACTTTCTACCACCCAGTCTGCGTGTGCAGATTGAGTAATAACCTCATGCAAGAAAAAGCTACAAAATATCAATTATTAATGGCATACAATTTATAACTTTCTCCAGTTTCTTCCCACTCTTTGTCACTTTCAGAAAGACGTATTGCCGTTGCTTTTATATGTTGTCTATATTTCATACATGTTACTTGTGGACAAGGTAGTTTGAGCAAACCACCCCACCCTTATTAGAAGATATAAGTCTATTATTAATACGTTATTCTTAAAATCTTCATTTCAGCTAATCTGTAAATCTTTCCTTTTTAAGTATCCATCTCTTTGTGGCTTTTTGTTTTGTTTTGTTTTGCTGTTGTTTGTTTGTTTTACTTCCTGGAGACTTTTCTTTGAATTTGTCTTTAAACAGTTGTATTGACTTGATATTTATTCCTGTTTCAGATAACAATGTTCTCAATTTTTGGAAGCAGTATTACTCTAATCTTTCTGGGCACATCAATTATTTTTTAGAAGTTGTATTCTGTATTACATGTAAATATTTAACATGAGAGGTAGCATGGAATAGGAGGCTTGGAAATTTGATCTTGGCTTGTATTTTATCTTTAGCTCTAAAAAGCTATGGAAATTTGGGAAAGCTGCTGTATGAGTCAGAGTCGAACCAAAGAAAATAAAATATTAGCCATAAATAATATAGATGGGTCTCATACTGGGAATTAGAGTCTTGGGTGATGAAAAAGTCTCAGAGGTCAAGCAATGGAGAATGAGGCAGCTAAAGTATTAGTAGGAGAGGGATCCTCTATTATCTCTTGGTGGGACATAGGAAGGAGCTACTGTTATTGGAGTTTATGCTGAAAGCAGAAAGCAAGGTGAGTGTTTCTGCCGAGAGACACAGCCTCACCACAGACACTGTGTCTGTCTCACGGTAGACACAGCAGCTGCTAGTCCTCTAGCCTGGGGCAAAAAGGTAGAAGGAGCAGCACCCTTGCTTTTCCTTTCTCCTGCCTTTCCACATATTTCTAGTGCACCCATTGGCCAAACCGCCCAGGAGATAGCTGACACAGCTGCTTGGGAAGTGCAGCCTGACATTAGCCATCAGAATAAGGAGAGGACCAGGGGTAGACATGAGAGCAGGCAGCATTAGGAACTACCCATCTGTTTGAACTTTGAAATATTTTGCTTTGAAATAGCAATCTCATTTCCTAATATTAGGAGTTTGAAAGAGGATTAAGTAAAATAATATATGTTACTTCCTGGACCATACTAAGAAATAATAAATGTTAGTTAATTTTTATTTATATATACTCATGTAGCTGTTTTTACTATAAGAAGAGATATATTAATGTTATTGAAAACACACTGTGCTATGTGTCCATGAGGTAGATGAAAAAAAAAAATGGCTACAAATGCCTCCCGTTACTTTATACATGCGCTTTTAAAATGTGAATTTGTGGGACTTTCAGTTTCTGATCTGACATGTACATTTTGGAAGTCATCACTCCTGTTCTTGTAACTAGAAAAAATCTGAACAAACTGAAAATCAACAACTATTCTTATATCCATCAGAGATTGAGGTCAATGGGAAAACTGTTGCCCTCAAACTTGGAGAGACAGGTGGATACAGAGCATCGTAACTTACCAGGAGTAGAGGCCCACAGCTGGAGCCCATATTGTCAGGAACACTTTAAACTGTAACTGATAACTGCTCAAGCCTCTGTGTAGACTTTGCTTGAGAAATAAAAATTTCTAAACAAGCCCAGATGCAGATGGCCCCATACTTTCATAAGTTTTACCTCCAAGATCCCTACCAGATACTCATTTCGAAGACTGGAGAAAAAATCCCCTTATGCTGCTAGCAGTGGGAAAGAAAATTAACTATTTTGAAATATGACCAGAGCTTCCTATTTTCCGTAATAAGGCCTGCTCTCGAGGGAAACTATTTTACTATAACCTAACTGACTGGGATTTTACCAAAGCCTAATCAATCTGGCAGGATAAAAATACCAATTTCAGCTCACTGTAGTATTCTATTTGGGGGAAGAGGAATATCCAACTTCAGTCCCTTTAGCCTTTACCATAGGGGAAGGGAAATATCCAGCTCAGATGCGCTTGATGACTGAGACCTCCTCATGACTATGCAATGCTTTCCTCCCCGCACCCCCACAACTTAGCGCCACATTAACCTGGCTCCTGTGTAATAACACGTGATTACAGATACCAGAACTGCAAGTCTCACATCCTACCTAAGGAATAGCTCTGAACATCCAAAGACAAGCGAGGGGACAAAAACAGGGCACAGGGGTAATTTTAGCCTCTGACACAACAGCTACAACAGTAAGCACAGCCTAACTTTGAGCTAGATAAATACAAAACCTCCTGCTAAAGGCCTGACTACCTCAGTTCATTTTACCTGATACATTCATTATGTTTGACTTTCAACAAAAAAATGACAAGGCATGCTACAAGCAAAAAGCACAGTATGAAGTGAAAAGGCAAGCATTAGAATCAGATTCAAATATGACAGAGAACTTGGAATTATTAGAATGGGAATTTAAAATAATTATGATTAATGAGCTAAAGGTTACAGGTGACAAATAAAAAATGAAAAGATGCTCTACATCACATGTGATTGGGGAATTGCCAATTAAAATAGTGAGATACCATTACATACCTGGGGGAATAGTTAAAATACAAAAATACTGACAATGGCAAATGCTAGTGAGGATATAGAGCAACAGGAACTCTCATTTATTACTGGTGAGAGTATAAATGGTATAGCTACTTTGGAATAATACACTTTGTTTATTACAAAATAAGCATAGTCTTATCATACAATCTTACAGTCATGCCCCTATATATTTACCCAAATGAATTAGAAAGGTATGTTCCCCCAAAAACCCACGTATAAATGTTTATAGCAGCTTTATTCATATTTGTCAAGAATTGGAAACAACCAAGATGTTCTTCAAAAGGTGAATGTATAAATAAGCCCTGGTACATCCATTCAATGCTGTATTTTTCAGAGATAAAAACAAATAGCTGTCTACCCATGAAAAGACATGGAGAAAGCTTAAAAGTTTATTGCTGAATAAGAAGATCCAGTCTAAAAACACTGCACATTATATTATTCCAACTACGTGGCATGTGAAAATGGTCTGCAAAACTGTAAAAATATAGATAGGTCAGTGGTTATCAGGGCTTAGTGGGGAGGGAAGGATGCATAGGCAGAGCACGGAGGATTTTTAGGGCAGTTAAACTATTTTGTATGATTCTGTAATAGTAAATACTTAAGATTATGCATTTGAAAAAACCCAGAGAACTTTACAACACAAAAAATGAACTCTAATGCAAACTATGGAGTCTATCTGATAATAATGTTTCAATATTTTCTTATCAATTGTCACAAATGGACCACACTAATGCAAGATGTTACCATAGGGGACACTGTGGGCAGAGGATGAGGAAGTGTGAGTATATGAAAATTCTGTATTTCTATTTAATTTTTATGTAAACATAAAACTGCTCTAAGAAATAAAGTTGATTAATTAAAAATAAGTTTAACTTGTGCAAATATATATATCCCATATATGTGTGCATATATATGTATATATCAGTAGATTGCTTAAAAAATGCAAACCAAACAAACCCAAACCTTAGAAATAACTCAAACTCCCATTGACATAAAAATAGGCAAACGTTCAATGTATATTCAATATAGTGTTATAACTATTAAACAGACTGCAGCTACGTTCAATAGTGTGGATATAACTTGGCTGCATAATTTTTAATAAAAAAAGTGGGACCTAAAATATTGCATACAGCATGAGATCTTTTTATATAATGTTAGAAAAACAGCCAAATACTCAAATATTCTTTTTTTGAATACAGTACATATGGATGTGACAAAATTATTTAAAATGCAAAGCAAGGGTATGATGAACACACAATGCAGCAGAGTGGTTGATCTGGGTCAGGGAAGGAAGCAAAGAGGATGAAAAAGGACCACATAGAGGGATTTCAATCTGTGTATAGGACACTAAGTTTAATAGTGTTTCTTATTAATAGATAATGAAGGAAAGATGGCCTTGAATGGACCAACAAAGAGAGATTCATTTATCAAGGATTATAACTAAATCATTTCCATGCATCGTTTGACCCTGAATCCACAAGGAAAAAATAGTTAACGACATGAAACAATATAATCTGCTAATTTTAAGTGGGGGAAAAAAAATATGTGAGAGTATATATTCAATACAACTCCAAAGTCACATAATAGTGATTAACGATGGGAAGGGGAGAGGAAATTTGAGGTCCTGGATCGTTTCTTCATTTTTCCACAGGCACTCTCTGGATTCTGTGATAAACGGAACGTTTTTTGGATGAATGTGGTTGTTGCTTTCTGCTGTCTTACGTTTCACTGTCAATCTCCACACACTGGGTTCTTTTTCTCCTACTGTTTCTCTAGTGACTGGCTCCATGGTCGGTAAATAGTATAATAATAACTAACCTTTACTGAATGTCTGTAAGCGCTTAGTATACGTTGACTCATTGACTCCTCACAAATATTCTTTTCTACAGAGGAGAAAAACATCATTTTACGGAGGAGTAAAATAAGGCTCCGAGAGGCTCCAGAAAATGCTCAAGGTGGTATTGCTAAGAAGCAGTGGAGAGAAATGAGATTCTAGGCAGTGTGCTCCAGAGACTGCACTCTTAACCACTGCATCCTCCTGCCTTTTGGTACCACAGGGGCCTAATCAATATTGTATGGATGGATAAACAAACCCAGACTCCGCATGCTTTGATGAACATAGAGAACTTCTACAGAGAGGCCCAGAGAGGCCCAGAGAGGCCGTATTAACAGTTCCCTGAAATCTCCAAATAAACTCCTGTCCCTCACCTGGCTCTTGTTGCTGAGATCCCAGCATGCTTTGTGTCCATATTTACACACCATATTATTCCTCAAACACACAAGATGCCACTGAATGTTTTCTGAATGAGCGAATAGCTTTATGAATCTTTGCTCTTCAGTCCCAGTATCTGAGGCTGCTGTGGTCTCAGTGAGAGGGAATGTTCCCAGCCTGTTGTGTAAATGCGCTATTCCCTCAAGGATGTCAATAGCCGCTGCCCCTGGGGCCCGGGTGACCTGAAGCCATTAGCGCTCAATGCTTGTGCTAGAATCTCTCCATCAATAGAAACATCTCTGACAATCTATGTTCCCACTTAAAAGAAATATATCTAAGAGGAAATGATCCACAGGGTCCAGCAGTAGATAAAATCTAAGTACATAAAGTGTAATGCACTTTTTTCTCTCCCTCAATTCGCCTGCTCAAAAAGTGGGTATTGAGGTTTCTGTTGCCCTCTCTAGGTGCAGAAATAAGAAGGCTAGCGCTGCTGAGGTCCTGAATGGCAGAAGTCAATGGAACATAGAAAGCTGGATGGTTTGTAAGCAGACAGTGAATCCCAACAACTCTGCTTATTGGCAGTATATACTTAGGAGAGTCACTGAGCCTCTTGTAACCTCAGTTACAATTGAAATTTAAAAATTGAGAACCTCATAAAAGCCATGGGATTTGTGAAACTAAATAAGATAATACGGGCAGTTAGTTCCTACCCTTTTCAAAAAAGTTTTGTATCAGTGACCTGCATGTTTATTTATATGCCAAGCAAATATTTGTGGGGAACCCGCTGTGTGCCAGGCCCTTCCCCCAGTGCTGGGGATCTGGCATGGAAGAAAACAAAATCTCTGTGGAACTTACATCCCAGAAGGGAAAACAACAGTAAGACAACTAAGTATGTATATTTATATATGTATGCACACATATATGTGCTTTTTATGTACAATGTGTAAGTATATAAATATCAAATATATTTATATGTGTATAAATATATAATCATAAAAATGTAAAATATGATAGAATGGTTCAGAGGAAAAGCATGAGTTTTAGATTCAGGCCTAGAGATGCATATCTTAACCCTGACTTGAGTGGAGGCCAGTCAAGTCCGTTTACATCTCTGCCCTGAGAGTGGCTTTCAGGTTAAATGTGATATTGTTGGTGAAAACATAAAGCACAGCGCCAGATGCTTAGAAGATGTATTAAGTGCAGATTTCTTTCCTCATACCTTTCACCCACAGAAGAGCAGTCTAACATTTCTTGTCAGCATCTGCGTGTCTCGATGAGCTGAGTCAGGCCTAGCTCCATCCCCAGTCCCAATCCAACTGACCCACTAGTCATGACCGTTGGCTTTATCCTTATGGACTCACAGTGGGCAATTGTGAGTTTAAAGAGGCTCCTGCCCCATGTATGAGCACAGGTCCCTCCTGCTTTGGGGCATGGGCAACCCCCTACTGTGATCAGATCTCCGCCAGTCTTACTGCCAAATTTTCCAGTGGACTTGCTAGTCACCTAAATGCACTGGTCTCCTGGATAATATTAATAGTAATTGATAATAGCTAATATACAGTGAATCATGAATAAGGCATTATTAGAAAATTATTTTTATCCCTTTCCAATAAAAGACAAATTTGAGGCTTAGAAAGCTTAAGCCACAGCTGTAGTAAATTAGACTACATTACTCATTACAGTAATGATGATTACACGGCACTACCCAGTTCATCACAGCATACCGCACTGCTTCATACTCTGCTAGAGTTTTCAAACCATGCTACGTGCTTCAGGATTAAATACATATGAAACTTCCGCAGTATCTTCTTCTAAACCCAAACCCTTGCCTATTTACCCCCTAGGGTGACATATTTTCAATTCAATCCTTAAAGATAGCCCTGGATCACACCAGAATTTAAGTCACTCAATTTTTCTTGCCTTTGACTTTCTTCTCCTCCATGGGGCGCCTTCCTTCTTTCATATTTCATCCCCATTCTACACTGCCACCACAGCCACCCTAAATTATTTGAGTTTGGTTGACTTAGCATCTTTACAAATACAGTGTCCCAGATTCACAGAATTGTCCTCCTCATTCCCCGCATATCCTAGAGGTGGCTTTTCACATTTTGGTATTCTAATCCCACTGTCCCTGCATCTTTCTGAAGGAATAAATCAGTTATTGGACTGCCACAACCCATATCATTACTCTTGTCTCCAGGGCAGGCCAGTGTGTTATCTATTTCTATGAGTCTATGCCCTAATAATAATGTGAGTGTGCACTCACACAGGCATGTACAGTGCTTAACACTGCACAGTGTGCATATATACATGCATATGAATGCATATTGTATATACTTATATGCATATAAGTGCATATGTATGTACATAATCTACTTTACAAGAAGAAAAAAATACGTGGAAAGTATAAATAAAAGAAGAGATAAAGAATTTCGAAGAAACACATAAGGTGTGTTAGAAATAAAGGTTTCTCATTTGCTCGTTACAGCAGAGGTGCTCACATATTTTGGCATCACATTAGTTTACAAATCTAATTTGTATTCCAGCCCTGCACCCACCTGCTCCACTGCCTCCATGACTGGGTAGTAAGTCCCTTATCTTCTGTATGTTTTCATATCCATACACTACCAATCGTATCATCCCTTCAAGGCTATACTGAATATTAAATCATTTGAATGAATATCTAGGTGTACGTTTTATACAAAAAAAGTAATCAAGAATTACTTCCATTTTTTAAAAATAATATACTTGAAGTGTAGAAAGTCCAGTGTTCTACAAGTTCATGCTATGCATTAACATTCTTTATTCCAAAGCAGAAATCAGCAAACTTTGGCCATGTCCCAAATCCTACCTTTGCATGAAATTTTCTTTAGGAACGCAGTAGACACTCACACCTGTTTACATAAAGTCTGTGGCTATTTTTGCCCTACAATGGTTGAGCTGAGTAGTGGTGACACAGAGGCCACAAAGCCTAAACTATTAACTATCTGGCCCTTTAAGGAAAAGTTTGTCATACCTTGGTCCACATAATGCTGACCCTAACCTGCTCTTCCTCACCCTGTGTAGGCAGGAGCTCAGTATTAGAAGCTGTAACAGTGAAACACAGCAGAACACTATTTGACGTTCTTTGACGTTCTACGGTATGACCTCAGCTGGGCCCAAGGGATGTCCCAGTGTTTCCAGTTCCACTGTCCTGGAACCCAGGGGGCCAGTTTGCTTGGCTATGTAATCTTCTTTAAACAGCTTACTTTTCTGTTTCCAGGAAAATCATGAGTCAGGGAAGAGGGGTGATAAGAAAGTTATTTTTCTTTCACGCCAGAAA
>RJWJ010030517.1:0-19826 GCA_004363605.1 Indri indri | reverse complement strand
CCCAAGCTTGAGTCACCTCTGCACTTACTCTGGGACCTTGCTCAAGTTGCTGAATCTCCCTGGGCCTCCGTTTACTCGCGTACGACACCATGTTAACCACTGCCCTTCACGGCGTCATCGCGAGGTTTAAACGAGAAGAGGCAGTGAGAGGTGCTCCTGGCACACCGTGCGCCCTCCCGTCTAGCGGCTCTCACTCTTATGCATCCAGTTTTCAGTGGCCGCACCCCGGGCACGACAGCCCAGACGAGGGGCAGGGAGGATGGACTCAGAGGAAGGGCAGGTGCAGGAGCCCTCATCCTCCCTCTCTGCAGCCAACTGTCCAGCCTCCTCCACCCCCACCCACCCCTCCGCGCCCCACCCATCAACCCTCTCCCTTCTCCCTGCCCGGCTCAGGTTCCAGCCTCTGTCATTCACCAACAATCTCACCGACGCCCCTCAAGCCCCCTGCCTGGCTTCGTTTGCACCCCTCCACCGCCCGCCTTAGGAAGCCTCCCAGGGAACACTAAACACAAATACCACATGTCCACGTAGCCCACATCCACCCACGTGGCCCGTATCCCATCATTAGTTTTGTTCCTTTACTGCCCTCATTGGAAGTTCCAAACTCTCAGGCCCGGCCCTTTCTTGTGCCAAGTTCACAGGAGGGGAGTCCGTAGTCAGAAGGGCCGGCCCTCCCCACTGCAGATGAATGAAACCTCAGAAAGCAAATGCCCCGCCCAGCACGGCCCCTGCCCCGCACAGCCCCACTGCCCAGGGCACACTCGGCCCAGATCTCGAGTGGCCCGAGGTGAGAACCACCGCCACAGTCGGCTCTGTGTGCTTGTGTCCTGCAAGGACTCCCACATGAAAATGCTGTGGTTTTTATTTTCTTATTAGTAAACTCTACTCAAAAACGTTATTTGTTAAAGACTTCTTTTTTTAAGAATGCTAGACTCTGAGACTATCATTACGTCCTCTAAACTGTGACCTATAATGTCTAAGAGTCTACAATTCTGATTAGTCTCCTGATAATGTTAAAATAAATATTTTGTGTTTTCTAGGTAAAGGGTCATGCGGTTTCCTTGTTAAGCACAGGTGAGCACAGACACGTCTGTTTTCTCCGTGCAGCCCGTCTGTGGCTCTGTGGGGTTTCTGGTCTCACAGGGCAGTGGACGCCCTGAGCCTGGGGACACCATGCTCCAGAGCCCACGCTCAGGGTAGGACCACCGGACCCGGGGTGAGCTCTCAGCTCCCCACCCAGGCTGTTTCCTCTTCTGAGGGTCCCGCTGCTGCCCCGACTCTAGCTGGACGTTCATGTCACTCTCGTTTTAACGGAGCATCCACAGGATATCCTGTTACTCTGAAGGCCTGTGAAGTGATCCAAGCATCTGCCTCCCGCTTTGACTGTTTGGCCTTACGTGACCTCTTGTCCCCAACTGCTTCTGTGGGGGTGGGTCGTGCTCGCAGGGTTGCCGGCACCACGCATGCTCCTGAATTGCGGTTCTGGGATAGAGACGTCACCGGAATGGCTCTCCTCACCTCAGCCATGCCCGTCTCCACCGTCCGTCTCTTTCCCTACGTGTCTGATTCACTCCCAGACCAGTGACCTGTGTCGACACCTCTCTGAGCCTCAGTTTCCTGATCTGTACAAATGTCTGTATGAAATACCTGGCCCCGTCCACTACTAGGTTGGGGAAGGTTTGCTCGGAGCTACCCGCACGCTCCCAACTCATCTCCCAGGGCCCGCGGCATCGGGACGTGGCAGCATTTGAAACACGCTCCGTGGTTTGCTGGAGGCGTCACTGAGGGAAGCCAGGGCACCCAGGCCTGGCCCGGCAGCAGCAGATGCACTCGGGCCGTGTCGGATCCATGAGCGATTCCATCAGAAAGGCACCGACTGGGGGCATCACGCCATGGCCCTGTGAGCTGCTGACAGGTTGTGCCCCTCGTCCCCGTCACCGATTTCTCCACCTCTTCTAGATCCCAGCAAGATCGAAAATGCACTATCTGAAAGCCAACTGCTCCTGACCTGGGTGTTCCCCAGCTACGCCACCATCCTCTGCTCACTGGAAAAACAAACTGATCAGGAAAGGTCTCTGGAGCGGCATCTCCACTCCCCGCCGCCTGATTTCTCTTCATCCCACCCAGTGAGGCCTCGGCCCTCCCTGAGCCGCCCCGCCCAGCCCTGCGCCCTCTCTCCAGCCCTGTCCTGCTCGGCTTCCCCACGCTGCGCTCTCCCAGTTCCCCGCCATGACACCTCTGCCTCACCCGCAAGCCCCACCTCCTACACCTGACCGCTCCTCCTGGGCCGCCCCAGGACTCAAGCCTGGGTCCTCTTCCCCGTCAAACTCCCTGGGTGTCCAATCCCATCTGGTCCCCTGGCTTCGGAATTGACCCCGTTTCTCTGTGGACCCCTGACCGTTCCTCTGAGCTCCAAGCTTACATGTTGTCAGCCACCTTGACACCTCCGTCTGGAGGCCGAACAGGCATCATAGCTCTGTGCCCACCACAAACCTCCCCAGTCCCCCTTCTCTCTCAATCGTCCAGCTGTCAATCTATCCCGTGAGTGTCACCGCATAGCCGTGAGATCCAGGCGCCCTTCTAGAAGCTGCGGACGTGGCGCAGAGCCGGGCAGATTCCTGCCTTCCCTGGGCTCAGGGCTGTCCAGCCAGGCTGGCTCACGGCAAGTCCTGTGAGCTCTTCCTCCAAAGCATTTCTCAGGAACAGCCACTGTCCCCCAGGGTGAGAGGCCACAACCTCCTCCCGACCCTCCCAGCTCCCGCCCCACCCCAACCCACGCCCAGACCAGGGTCCGCAAACGTTTTCTCAAGAGGGCCAGGTGGGAAATAGTTTCAGCTCAGGCCACGTGGTCTTTTGTGCTATTACACTCTCTGTTGGTGTGGAAAACTCCGGAAGGGCTGGCCAATCCAAACCACAGAACCTCTCCTGGTTTCGCACCAAAGCGGACATGTGGTCACCTCTCACCTCTGACCCTCAGTGCTGCCCGGTAGAGCTTTCTGAGATGCAGAAACGTTTCCTCCCTGCCCGTGCGTGTAGCCACTAGCCACACATGGCCCCTGAGCACTTGACAAGCGCAGGTGGCATCAGCTGGGCACAGGGAGGGGACACCTCAGTATGGTCTGGCTCATGTGCCAGCCCCTCAAGCAGTGCCTGATGGCCACATACCACAGACAGTGGGTGGCATCTCACCTGTAGCCTGCAGTGTGCCAACCCGTTCTAGACTTCAGAATCAACTTACATTCTGGAAACAGAACAAAGGTTTATCTCCTGCTTGGCTCTAGAGTTTAGGCCGTAAAGTGTTGCAGTTAAGATCAAATGACAGTTCTGCCACTTACACGCTATGCGTCTTTGGGAAAGTGACTTAACCTCTCTGGGTCTCTGTTTTCTTGTCTAAAAAGATGAGGCTGTTATAAGATAACATAGCGAACATAGAAACGCTCCCCACATGTCACTCTTCTTTTTAATTGGTGCACTCACGGGAATGCCAAAGCTTAGCTCCTGCCCCCAAACGAAAACACCAAACATGATCCTGCTCCATTAATGTTAAAACACTGGTCTGGACTTTGCAGGAATGCTCTGTTGCTCGTGTAGCCCATCCAGATGAAGCCAGGAAAAACGAAATCGTCCTAAACACAAGAGCCCAAAGTCAACCCAAATCACCAAACCAAGGGTCAAGGAAGACAATGGCCAAAGTCACTGACGGTTCTCTTCCTGAGATAGTTGCAATATTCGAATGTATCCGCCCCGCAACATGTAACAGTCTGGGGCGGGTGGAGGCAGCAGCTGCAGTCAGGATGTTACCTCCAGGCCAAGGAGGGCTGCGCCTGGACACCAGGGGCCACCCAGGGTAGCCCCTTTTGCTCTCTAACCACCCCTTCTCCTGCCCGCAAAGCGCATAGGAGGCTTGCTTTGCAAGAGACAGCCGCTGACGTGCAGGACGGCAGTGAGCACCACCGCTGAGCCCCCCGGGGGCTGCCCAGGTACAGATCACCACCCACAGGGCGTCACGTTCCAGCCCTTGTGAGGTTTCCACGACCTGCCCCAGGCCAAGGAGAGCAGCCAGGTCCAGGATAGAGCACTCGCAAGACGCACTGGCCTCTGGAGAACCTGCTTTGCTCCGCTGTTAGATGACATCTGTCTGTTATGAAATTATCTACAACACAGAGGGACTGGGCCCAGATGTGGGGAGCAGCAGCACGTGGGTGGGGAAGAGAACAGAAAACAGCGTCAATCAGCTGGGCTTCTCTGAGCTCTTCAGCAGAAACTGCAGACCTAGGACCTCAAAGCCTCACAGTGACCTAAGCTTTAGCTGTTCGCGGTGTAATGACTATTCCATCCCATAGTAACAAGGCCCGAAGTAAAAGATCAAAATGCAGCAACACAAGGGCTGGCTCCAAAGACCAGGCTCTTAACCTCGTGGAAGGGGCTGCAAACTCACACCCCCAAAGGCCAGGCCCACCTTCAGGGACAGCCCCCGCTCAGCTCTGGCGGCAGTGGCTGGGTGGGAACAGGGCCAGGGGCCCTGAACTTTGATTGCTGAAAAGCTTCGCATCTGGATTTTTGTGAAAGCTTCCAATTTTTAAACATTAGCTTGTGATTTATTAAGCAATGCATTGAATGCCCCTGTGTTAAATTACAATCTGCTCCTCCTTAAAGGGGGTTTGCCTAAGCCCGAGCCTCTACACATGGGCCTGGAGCCACAGCGGTGAACGTTCCTGGCGCAGGGTCTTGGACCTGCAGGCTAGACCAGAACCTGGGGTTGTCCCAGCTTAACAAAAAAGTGCAGGTGTCCCCACACCCCAAAACACACGTGCTACTAGAGGCATGACTCTCAGGGAGCATCTACAGGCAAATACTGTGTATTAGCACGTCGCTCCCAAAGGGGCATGTCTGACGATGATGACGGTAATAATGATACAACAACACGGCAAACTCTGCAGACTCAATGTATGTTAGGACTGAGCTAAATGTTTCCTCGGATCACCTAATTTCAGCAAACCTGAGAGGTCAGCTATTATCCTCATTTTGTAGCTGATTAAACAGTCTCAGAGAGGTTAAGTCACTTGCCTGTGGTCACACAGCTCAGTAAGGAGCTCAGCCATGTCTCAGACCCAAGTCAGCTGATGTTGAAGGCGTTGTCCTTTATTCCCTGACTGTGCCCTGGACACAGCCAACCTGGGTGCCTCTGTCTCGTCCCGGGTGTGCTGACCCAGGGCTGTTTCCAGGGAGAAACGCGTTCACGTGTGCGCAGCACTTAGACAAGCACTCCGCGCCACCCTGCTCGCAAGCGGCCAGCCACGTCTGCTCGTTACCACCAGCATTGTGACAGAGGTCACTGACCGCTGGGAAGCTGCTGCATTCCTGAGGAATGTACCGGACTTTCTCAAACTGGGCTTCTGGGCCCGGCCTGGGAGATTTGGGACATTCCTTTTCACTTTCCCCACTTTTCTTTGCTGCATTTTAAGCGAGCCCACACTTTCATTCTGATTTATTTATAAGAAAATCTCTACCATGACCCTGAATGAGAGACCCACACCACTTGCCCCATGAATAAAAAACATGTCATTAGTCAAATGTGTTCTAATTGCCCGTCCACATGCCACTCGCGCAAAGTCGTCTCACGTGGCCCAGGGGCACGAGACCTGCACCAGGGAAGGCGTGAGACGAATCCCCCTGGACCCACGCACGATGGGGTCAGTCTCTGCGGCCGAGCCTCTTCCTGCAAAGCCAAGCCCCTGTCCCTCCCTTCCCCAGGGCTCCCACTGCCCTCGGGGGCCTGCCCAGCTCTCTCTCTCCAGCTGTTTTTGCAAATACAATTGTACCGGCAAGAGCCACGCCCTTCGATTTCCATGTCACCTGGAGCAGCTTTCGTGAGACAAGGGCAGAGTGGAGCAGCTGCACCAGGTACCTCTGGCCCACAAAGCTGACTCTGTTTACCCTCTAGCCCTGCACGGAAAAAGCCTGTGGCCCTGTCCTCAGTCTTCGCACATGTCCTTCCCCTTTCCGGGGTGTTCTGCCCTCTGACTCTCTGCCTGGCGGACTCCTGCTCACCCCTCAGGCCCCCATACTGTGTCCGGCCCAGAGAACGTCCTCAATACAAATTTACGTCTTAGCAAACCAGCTCTGCTCTCAGGACTCCATCCCCACACCAAGCATTGGCAGAGAGCAGCCCGAGGTCAGAAGAGGTTGCTGATGGGAGCGGCACGTTCCCCAGCGCTGGGCTAACAGAAACCGCCTGCCCAGGAGGAGCATGACCCACCCCGGCAGGAGGCCGGGAGCAGCAGCTGCAGCAGGTGGGAGGCTCAGGCCACGTGCAAGGGCTCGACTACCGGGACCATGGGAGGAAGGCCAGGCCCATCCAGCCACCAGAATCACTCCAGTCACTGCTACCAGGGTCAGAAACCTGGCAGACATGGGGACACAGGAGCATCCGGGGGGTCTCTGCATGAGAGCTGGGACCCTCCTGGTGCTACAACTCTTCAGACCCCACATTCCTATTGTGTCCCCAAGCCAAGTGACACTGGAGAAACTCAGCCCCCCAAGGAGGGCAGAGCATGCTTCTGGGCAGGTGCCTGTTGGCACTGCAGGAATGTTCTGGGCGGGTGGAGAGTGCAGGTGTCACCCTCGTGGCAGCACGCGCCAGGGAACAGATGCCCTCCCCGCTCTGAAGCGGCAGCCCAGCGGGCCTGTCCCGCAGCGTGGGTCTCAGACACCCCACCCTCGTGGAGAGACTCGGAGTTCACCTTCCATCCCCCAACCATGCATGACATATTTTAGCTTGCCACTTTGAGGAAGCAGGATTCCAGCTCCACAGCGAGGTCTCCCAGAAGACGGCTATAAAATCGCTCTAATGGGTGGCAGAGGAGGGGTGGATCTTTCAAAGCACTCACAGTTCTCCTTGGTGGGTTTGTGCCTCCCTTCTCTCCACCCTCCCCTTCTCTCCCCTGCCCAGCAAGTGCTCTGTCTGTTCCATTAACACCACGGCCACCTCTGGTAACTACTCTGTGCAGCAGAAACCATGCCCTCTCTTCCCACCGCCAACCCACCCGACACAGGTCGCTCACTCTCCCATTTCACAGGGAGGGAACAGACTCAGGGCCCGGCAGCTCCACAGAGGAGCAGCGGGAAGAGCCTTCGCAGCACGCAGAGGCTTCGTCCGTCACCAGCTGATGGCGGCCACCGGGAAGAGCCCTAAACCCCACGTCCATCCTATCGTCTCAAGGTCGGCTGAAGGGGCCCCGGTGGACACTCACCCTCTGGAGGGCACTTTCCTGCCCAGAAGGTCCCTGTGAAAGGGCAAAGATGTCCCGGGAGGAAGGTGTGCCTGGAAGGTGAACATCTTTAAGCACCTTCGTTTACTGGCTGTGTCAGACTCAGGAAGAGACAAGTCGAGAAAAATGCTCCAGGGAATGTTTACGCCCAGCCCGGCGGCAGAGCATGGCAGGGTTCAGAGCAGGGACCGGCTGTCTTGAGGACAATGTTCCCCAAGGGCCCCTGCCCCTGCCCTAGTTGGGGACCCCGGCTACCACCCCAGCCGGACAGCCATCCCGGGAGGAGCTCCACCCAGCACGGTCTCTGGCCAGTACCTGCGTCGTCCAAATGGGTGGCCGAGGACAGTGGCTCATCCAGGGAAGCCTGGTCTGTGCCTGTGGCCAAGGGGCTTCCTGGCCGGGCATCCTCCGCAGTCAGCGTCTCCTGCTTGGGTGTGGAGGGCTCGCTCTGCGCAGATCGGGGGCCCCCGTCGGGGTTGCATGTTTTGCTTTCAGCATCTGCAAGGAAATCTAGCCGTCAGCCGGGCCTGCACCTCCCTTCCCCGATCCTTTCATCTGTACCAAGTGCCTCCCTGGGCAGTGTGCCTGTCCAGGCCCTGGGGGTGCCCCGCACTGCCCCACACCCCTGGAAGGCCCACCCCACACCCTGACCTCCCTCCCAGGCGAGCCAGCTTCACGCACCATGCCCCGCTTCCTGCCCCCTCACAGCCCTCTCTGCTGGGCCCTCGCACTCCGCACCTGGGGGAGACTGACGGCGCCCCCACCCGCATTCACATCCTTGCCACGTGCCCCTGCAGTGCCCCCACTCTGGTGGCTTTCTCTGGCCAAAGGACCTCAGCGGGTTTGACCCAGCAGCAGCTTCCAAAGTGCCGGCACAACTCACTCCTGCCTGTGTCCCTTGGCTGCGCCCCAAGGACACACCCTGGTGGTCAACCCAGACGGGTGAGAACAAGCGGTCACTGCAGTGCCCCTGGAGTGGGGGCTGCTTCTTAGGGGGCATTATTGTGGCCGGAAAGACCCAGTTCACCTCTGGACCCACCATGTGACCTTCAGTCACCCACTAAGCAAACGTTTATCCATCACCAGGATGCATGCGGCACTGTGACAGTCCCTGGCAAGGCAGAGGTTACCAGGACACGGTCCTTGCCCTTGGGTGGCTCACACTCTGAGGCGGCCATGCAGATGACCACATGTGGCATCTTGAGCCCAGAAACAGGGCACAGAGCAGGGAGTCCCCAGGGCCAGACAGGCAGCCTTCTCAGCAGGGGTGACACCCAGGCTCCTGTTAGGGTTCAAGGAAGGACCCGGCGCTTCCCCTCTCCTGGGGCTGGGCTGCTGCAGCCTCCGAGGGTCTGGCCCTTGCCTGGGCATCCCCAGGGCTATGCCTTAATGAGGGGGGCTCAGTGGTTGGGGAACAAAAGAACCATCCAGGTGCCCCTCAGCCGGTCACAGCCCAATGCCACACGGCCCCTTCAGGGCACCCTCAGTCCCCACAGCCATTTCACACTGGCAGACACCACGGTGCAGAGTGGCAGCATGACCTGCACACGCTGACATGGCCACGGGGTCACAGTATGGGGACACTGGCCTACTCTGACCTCCCATCGTGGAGAGATTTATTTCAGAGTCAGGGTCCCTGCTTGGCTGGGTCAGTCCCGATTCCTACCTACTGTCCCACGCCCTTCAGTGTCCCTCTCACTGCCAAACGTGTCCTGATCAGACAAACAGGACATCGTCCCCTGCCCATGTTTCTCACTCCCTGCAAACAGGGTTTCTTGTGCCCACACGACACATTCCTCTAGGCCTTAATGTCCTCATCTACAAAATGGGGACGATCTTGCTACTTGCTGCATGGCATTACTGTGAGAATTAACTGAGTTAACGTACGGAATGTGTCGGCACGAAGCGCCCACCCACACGCGCACTCCGGCCAGGCCCACCTCCTTCCCGCGCCCTCGGAGGGGCTCAAGCTTCAGTCACTGCTGACCGCGTTCCCCCTACTGCGCGCAGTCTCCTCGGGGGAGAGGGCAAAGGTCAGCCTTGCCGGAAGTCTGGAGACTGGGGCTACGGAGATCTCTTCTGTGCAGCCACGTCACCTGCCTGGCAGGCCGGCGACCTTTTCCCACAAAGCAGCAGGTGGGACGTATGTAAGACATCGTGGGCCACATGCGGCGTCAGCCGTGTTGCATATTCATCCCTGATTTAGTTTTTATGAAAGGCCTTTAAGTTTGAAAAGCATTCTTAGTTCAAAGGTCACACAGAAACAGATCCCAGGCCAGATTCTATACCTGGCTGTAACTGCTAACCAGGCCCAGACATGAGCCAAGAGAACTCACCAAAACTAGACATCGCAGAGCTCAAAACTAAAGTTTCCCAGCCCCTCTTATGACTGGTTTACTCACACCTGTCACACAACGGTGACAGTTTCCACCACTAGCTCACCTGGCCCCAGGTGACACAGAGGGCACGTGAGCACCAGCACCAGGTGAGCTTTGCCAGAGTCACACCTCCCGTGCCAGGTGAGGCTGCCACCCGCTGCTTACAGCGCGGCCACCAAATCTCGGAACACAAAGGGCAACGGCCACCATGACCATCGTTGCTGTTAACATGATGACAATGGCGTCCCCCTCATCGTTGTCATAAAAATAACAAGGGTAACGTGGTCAGAACGTTGAACCTGGAAGGCCCAGAGGTCTACGGTGCCAGCCAGATCCAGGGACAGCTCCGAGCCGGCCTGCGGTCCCAGAGCTGCTCTGCCCGCGCTGCGCTCGGCTGCCCTTGCGGGGCCCGCCGGGCTGTGCTCAGAGCTCCAGCTCGTAATCACGTTCAGTGAAAAGTTGCAGTTCCCAAAATAGCGCTGTGGCAGGGCGTTGCTAAGAAACGCCGGCGAGGGCGGGGGCAGCGGTGGGCCGTCACCGCTCCTCTCACTGCGTGGCCGCCCTCCGGCCCCGTCGGATGCCCTCTCCCCCGACCCAGGGCTGCGCTCCGCACTGAGCAGCCGCAGGGAGGGGAGGCGCCACAGACATGCATACGCGTGCACACATGCACACACGGTGAGAGCGCATGCATGTGCACTGCACGCACATGTGGGAACACGTGTGCACATGTGCATGCGTGTGCACATTCATACACACATCCCCTGGCATTCCCACCACGTGGAAACCAGACACGCTTGACTTGTCACTGTCCAATTCCCTGAGGAAAGCAAGCCCAGTCAACCTCAGGTCACAGAACACAGCGCCGGGGTACCAGCTCTTTTTATATCCATTGATGGGGTGTGAAGGTCCTTAAATTATTTAAGAAAACGCCAAGTGGACTCGCGCAGGGAGAGGAGTAAAGTCATTCAGGAACGCGCACGGCGTCGGCACAGAGACACGTGCGGGCCCCTCTCTTCCTCACCACGCTCGGGCTGGGGACCGGGGAGGGGCAGCGGAGGGGGACCCTTCACTCTGTCCCCTTGGTCGTGAGGCTTGAGGAGCGTGGACCGAGCAGTGAAGAGGATGTGGGGTCACCTCCCTCCCCAGGGCCCCCTGGGTCCCGGCAGGCAACCAGAGTTAGAGGAGAGAGGGCGGAGGGCCGGTGTTCCATAAAGCACAGGTGTGAACGATACATGTCGTACAATAGCACCCTGGGGGCAGGACAAGCCCGTGCCCTGGACACAGCCTCATCTCCCAGGGCACCAGCAGGCTCTGTGGCGCAGGCGCCGTCTGGAGGCCGCGCCCTGCCAGGCTGCCTGCGTCAGGGGCAAACGCCAGGGTGACTCACGCACACACGTGCAGGGCAGAGGGCACTCCTGGTGGCCGTCCTGGCCAAGGAGGCCCACATGCGAGTTTGGGGCTGTAAGGACCCCGGCAGCTCTGGAGGTCCCAGGGCCTGTCCCCCCTGAAGGTAGCCACAGGGGGGCGCCCCCGGCTGCAGAGTCGTCCCCACCTCACTGGCGGCAGGTGGTGGCTGAGCCAGATTCCTCACCCAAACCGGGAAAACGCCGCCGCCCCCACCCCGGAGTCCTCCCAGCCTTGGGAAAGGAGGTGGCGCTACCCCCCCCCCCCAGCCTGGGCATCCGTCCCCCGCTCTGGGCCTGGAGCTCCCTTGAGCTGGGCAGGGGCAGCTACGACCCCCAGGAGGCTCGGTGAGCCCTGCACCAGGAGGAATCACAGACCGGGTCGGACCTGAAGTGGGCTCCCCCCACCCCCCACGAGCAAAGGCGTTTTCCAAGCAAGCCCACGGGAAGGGGCTGCCAGGCGCCTGTGGTCAAGCGTGTGTCATACCGTTACCGTGCTCTCGTTACAGGTCACGCGCACAGCGCAGGGTTTAAGCAGCACGAGAGTCCACAGTGACAAGTCCCCTCCCGGAGGCAAGCCCTGCCACCCCGGTCCTGAGGTTCCCCTCCTGAGACACCTGTCTCACAGCAGGCCCCCGGCCACTCACCTGGGGCAGCCTCGGGCTCCCACAGCAGCCTGGACCTGCCTCTGCCGCCCCAGCCGCCTCGTGGGGCAGGGAAGATGGGCGGCGTCCTTGGGCCCAGGCCCTCCTGCTTCCTGGGTCCCTCCCCACCCACCTTCTCGGGGTCCACTGTGGGACTCCGTGGTCGCTGCTCCCCGGCTGGAAGTTGCTCGCAGCGTCCCTGCCCCTCTGGCTTCTCGACCCTCCTCCACCTTCGCCGCATCAAAGTTGGCGTCAGCTGGGGCGTTCGTAAAACACCGATGCCCGGTCCCTCCCCCAGAGCGTCTCGTTGAACAGCTGCCGAGCGTCAGGGTTTTGAAGCTCCCAGGTGATCCTAGTGTTGCTCCTCCTGCCCACCCCGGGACCCCACTCACACCTCTCCCGGCCCCTGACCAGGCCAGGTCCCATGTCATGCTCTTAGGGTACCACGTGCCTTCCTTCCCACGCTCATCTCAGCTACGATTCGACATTTACCTGTGGGATTATCTCATGTTCGCGCCCCACTGCACTGTTTGTGCTGGAAGCAGAGTGTTTTGCTCACCTGTGTCCTCAGCAGCTAGCATAGACCCTGGGCCTAGTAGGCACTCAATAAAACGTTGAAGCATTGATCACTGAGTGCACTTCAGCTCTCAGGGAAAGGGACTGTGGTTCAGGCCACTCTAGCTCCTCATCCACAATCACTCGGCAAGAGACACAGAGACATAAGGCAGAGACTGGAGAACCACAGTCTGGGGGCCGACCCAGCCCCCCGCCTGCTTTATACAGCACCAGGCCAAGAATGGATTTTACGTCTTTAGATGGTTGACCAAAAAAAAAAAAAAAGCAATAAAATCAAAAGAAAAATAATAGCTCATGACACATGAAAATTATACAAAATTCAAATTTCAGTGTCCACAACGTTTTACTGGGACACAGTCCTGCCCACTCATCTAGGTATCGCCTGTTGCTGCTTTTGCCCTGCAACAGCAGGGGTGAGTGCTTGCTACAGAAACCGTGTGGCCCCAAAGCCTAAAGTATTCACTGTCTGACCCTGTCCAGAAGACGTTTGCGGCCCTGAGCTAAGGCAAAGCTGTGCTGCTCTGTGATCTGCCGCCAGACGCGGAGCCCAGAGAGCGAGCTCCGACTGCGGCAAGGCCAAGTTCACCTGGTCAGCCTAGGCCGGCCGAACACTCGTCTCGGAGTCTCTGATCTGACGTCTTCAGACAAGATCATCTTAACAAAAATCCAGAGTTAAAAATAGCCAACCTGCACTTCTAGAAGTTTTCCTCTTTAATTATTTAAACTATAACTTGGTTTTTGACAGGAATCTGATCAATATCTTTACATACTCTTTATTCACCAAAAATAACACCTGTTAGCGTAGATGATAAACAGGACTTAGCCTTATTTTTATTTTTCTCTTCTCCTTCCCTAAGATCCAAGGTACTGTTGGTTGGCACCGTGTTCAAAATGCCAGAGTTTGGCACTTTTTGTCCCATCCTCATTAAAATAATGCAGATGGCTGTCTCAGTGACGACATCCCGCCACACCTGAGAGTCAGCATACAGCGTTAAACATCCGAATGCCGCGGCACTCGGTACCAGGCTTTCCTTGTAGATATGAGATTTTGTTATAAGTATTAAGCAACTTCCTACATAGCTTTCCCCTTGAAAACAGCATCGTCAAAATACCCTTTGAACCTAGAGAAAGGAAACGGTGACAAAGGCGTCAGTCCACAACTGACGGCATAGAATCTGGATTCATGAGCTTCCTTCCTCATTCCCGGTACTTGCGCCAAATCTCAAAGACACCAGTAGTGTTTTGAGGCTGAAAGCGGGAGACAGGCACTCGATATATTCATGCAAGCCTCGGGATTGGCTCTGCATGGCTGGATTCCTTCAATCAGGGGACCAGAGCTCAGTCCAGCTCCAGAGAGACTAAGCAGCAGTGAGACTTAGAGTCTCAGAGACTAGCAAGCACCCAGGACTAGTTAGCACCGTGACCCAAGTCCTGTGCGTCGCACCTGCAGGAATCCACCGAGGAGGAGGAGGACTTCCTCAGTTAATTGCACAAGCAACAGTAACCGGCCTTTCTGAAAGATGCAAACAAGGACAATCACGGAGACAACACCGAGATCAAACTCTCCAGACCAAAGACGACCGCGAGACCGAGAGCCCAGGATTTATTCTACGTCTCTGCTTCATGCTGCAATGACCTGGGCAGGCACACCTGGACCCCTCAGACTCCTCATCTGTAAACTGGGAGTAACAACCGTACCCCGTCCCCAGGGATGCTGTGAAGACCAGAGAGGGTGTGTGGAGAGGAATGGCCAGCACAGCCCCAGCATGGCGCAGACTGACAAAAAACAAAAACCATTGCTGTGACTTTATAGATGAACCAGGAGCTTCACCCACACCTGGCTCTGCCAGACAACAGAGGGAGGAGCCCTGCAGCCCATGGGAGGATGCCCCTGGGTGCTGAGCAGAGGGCTCCTGACTCTGGGGCACTTCCCCAGCCTTGCAGGCTTCATTCAGGTCCAGCCCCACACCTGGACAGCAGACTCCTTTGACTGCCCGTCCCTGACGGCTCCGCGGCTCCGCGCACGCCGGGCGGCCCACTCACCTTGCTCCATCATCTCCAGCAGCCCCTTCTTGATGAGCTCCTCGCGGCCTTGCCTGCCCGCCATCTTCTTCTCCAGCGCTGCACGACACAGACATCCCCGTGAGCCCTGCCCAGCCACAGCCGATGCCGGTCGCAGGTTGACAGAACAAACAAGTGAGTGAGCAGGTGCGTCGGGGTGAGGGCCTGGTGCCCGGGGGCGGGAGGGCAGACTTGCTGGGCAGCTCGCACTCTCGCTGAGCAGTCTGCCGAGCCAGGCGCAGGAAGCACAGCCGGTGAGCAGCAGCCATAGGCTTCCCACCGCGGTAATTTCCGCGGTTTCTCTGAAAAGCACCTCCACATATAAAGCCCCTCTGCAAGCTGCCTGCCCCGCCCCTGGCTGTCCTCCTCCAAATGCTTCTTCACTTACCAGCCAAGGAGCACGGCCTCTCCCTGCCCTAACACCCTCGGGTGCTTTTCTGCGGTCCGTGGGAGCCTTTGCTAAATGCGTCCTGACCGCTACTCACATCTATGCACGGACCAGAGTCTTCCGCTCGACTCTCCCACTGGAGGTTCTTCCAATAAACCACCGGTTAACAGATTTCGAAGAATCCACCAGATGGACGGGGAGGGAGGCGGCCAGCTCCCCGAGCCCCTTCTGCCCACCCAGTTTGCCAGATCTCGTCAATTCCTCCTCCAGAATAGCCCTTCCTGCCTCCCCATCCTGGAGCAAAGCGCTCCGGCCACTCAGCCCCACGCCCTCCTGCTCGCCCCGCCCTCGTGTGCAGGCCTCGGCCCCACGGTCACCTCCTTTTCTCCAACTGCCCAGAAAACTGGCGGCCTAGAGGTGAACCCCGATTCTAAATATAAGCTTGGACCCTTTCTTTGAAGGATGAAGACAAAGCGCCTGCAGCCGGGCCTGGTCACAAAGCGCCCGTCAGTTCTCTGCGTGTGCAACTGCTCCACCCCATGCCAGGTCACAGCACCGGGCCACCCGTCAGAGCTCACTGTCCAGAAGAGGCACATGACAAACAGGCAGTGATGACAGAATTATTTCATTTATTCACAAGTGTTCGCTGAGCACCTACTACATGCCCAGGACTGGGCTAGGTGCTGGGAGTCACTGGGAAGCAAAACCAGTTCAGCCTCCACCTTTGTGGCATGTGTGCTTCAGCAGGGGAGCATACAGTGACCACAAGGTATTCAATCCATGGAAACTAACCACACATTTACTGAGGACCTACTGTGTGCCAGGCACTGTGTCAGGCACAGCGGATACAGCGGTGAGCAGGACAGGCACGGCCTCTGCCCGAGACTAGCACATCCGGGTGGGATGAGGACAAGCTCTACAACCCGCGAGTGGGATGAATGGGAACCAGAGGGCGCTGGGCAGGGGGTCGTTGTGGAACCAGCCCGCCCTGGACCTCCAGGCGGCTTCCCTGAGGGTATCCACGCTAGCGCTGAAGGATGAATGGGAAAACCCAAACACAGCAGGGAGTAGGCATTTTTGGGCAAAGAGAGTGTAATTTCCTCTCTGTCGTCCCAATTTCCAAACCAATTTTCAGATGCCAGAACTGTGGATACAACTGACAAATTGAACGCTGCCTCGGGGAGGTGTGAGCAAAGAGGCTGTGGTCCCAGCTAACGAAATGACGGAAGAACAGGGCGCGGCTCTGAGGAGGAAAGTGGGCCCACCCCCGACCAGCACCGGGGAGCTGGGGCCGGATGGGCGCAGGACTCCGGCTGCACCGTCCCCAGGTCCTCCTGTGACCCCGAGAGACAGCTGCTAGGGTCCACTGTCCCCCTGTCGGGTGAGGGTGTCAGTCCTCGATGGGCCGTGCCGAGCCGGATCCACCCCGCCGGGGCAGGTACGAAGACGCCCCTTCCCACCCGCAGCCCCCGAGAGCCGTCCTCGGCGTGCGCCCCACCCTGCCCCTGCCCAACCCACTGTTCGCTCCTCATCTCTCTTCAAACCGTCTCTGTTCTCACTTTGTCTGGTCCTGTGAATCAAGGATTTGAAATGCTGAAATGAGTGACACCCACACTTGCAGGGGAAGGAGTGGTTTGGAACGAGTAACAGCACACAGTGCTGTTCCCCAGATTTCCAAGGGCCTGAGGGACCTGAAGGTGGGGACAGGTGTTAACCTCGAGCCCCTCGGTGGGCCTTGCAGGGTCCCCAAAGCATCCTGGAGACCCTACACAGCACAGCACCACAGGGAGCACAGCAGTGAGGGGCCCAGAGTCCTCAGAGCACAAAGCTTGACCTTCCAATCCCACAGCTGGGGATGCTGAGCCTGGAGGGTGCCAGGGGCCCACCCAAGGTCACAGAGGTCACCCTGCCCAGCCCCCTGGGCCTTTCACTGATGTACAGCTGCACCTTTGCAAGGGCTGTTCCCAATGCTGTGGTGCTTTTCCGTGCCTTTCTCAAGGGGCCAATGACATGTCAGCTCCACGTGGCCTCCTCACCTGGGCCTTCCCAGACCACCCCACCCAAGGCAACGCCCACCCCTGCCTGCGTCCTCCCCAGCCCCCGCTGGAGTCTGCCGCTGACTCCCGTGCCGGGTCACCTGCTCACTTTGCCACTCGACTCCCGCTCTGCGGAAAGCTCTGGGTGGGCAAGGCCTGGTCCCTCCCGCACATTTGGTGCCCGGCACACAGGAGGTGCTCGAGATTTGCTGAATAACGATGCTTGTTCTGTTTTTGCTTTGACAAGGAGAACTTGTCAATCAACCTCTTGAGTGGTTAAGAAAAAATTCTGTAAAGCTTGCAAAAAAGCGTGAGTGGAGGACCCGCCGTCGGCGGGAATCCCTCTCCCCATGCCACGCCCCTGCGTGCGGCACGCGCAGGCTTCGTCTCTGCCGTCCCTGGAGCCCTGGAGTCTGCGCCTTTTTGGAGCTGGGATGGGAACAGGGACCCTGGGGACCCCCAGAGGCAACAGCCTGAGACAGGCACTTACCAGGGCTGGTCCCCAAGGCCCAGGGCTAATTCAGCGGAGCAGCTCCTCACTAATTGTTTTCAGCCACAGCTAATAGGTGCGCGGCTCAGGCAGGGCCCTGGGGTTGAGATGCTGCTTCCTCCAGGGTTTGCTTCTCAGGACACTGCCACCGGCAGAGCCCAGGTGTCGGGCCAGACCTAGCCCCAGCCTCACCCCTGCTGGCTATGTGACCCCAGGTGGGTGACTTCCCCTCTCTGAGCCTGTTTCCCACCCCTAAGACATGCAGGATGAAGCAAAAGCACCAGCCCAGCAGGGCAGCTCTGAGGGTGGGGTTGGCGCATCTGTGCCAGATGGCGGGACGTTCTCTGCTGCTATCCACCCTTGTGGCCATTCGTGTCCCTGTCATCGCTGTGTGTGTCCCCCTTCTGTGGTTCAGTCTCGTGGCTGCAGTTCCCAGGGTGGATTCCGAGGAGGCAGGGACAAGGGTGCAACCCGTCCCAACCCCACGTCCCGCAGAGCTGGGACTGGCAGGGCCAGATAGAGCGTGGGGCAGGGAACAGGCTGGCTCTGCCTCCCAGCGAGGAGAGGCCTAAGGTGTCAAGGCCGCGCTGAGGGGCGTGACCTTCTGAATCCCCCGGGGCACTGAGGAACCGAGTGGTCCCGGGTGGGCTGGTTCCGCAGACAAGCCCCGCCTGGTGCCCTCTGGTTCCCATTCACCCCACTCGCCAGTTGTGGAGCGTGTCATCGTCCCCCCCAGATGCACTGGCCTCGGGCAGAGGCCGGGCCTGTCCTTCTCACTGCTGTGTCCGCTGTGCCTGACACAGTGCCTGGCACACAGCAGGTGCTCAACAGATGTGTGATGAGTTTCCATCGATTGAGTACCTTGTCTTCACTGCCTGCTCCCCGCTGCATCCCAGCAAGGTGGGGGCTGAGCTGGTTTTGTTCCCCGGTGACTCCCAGCACCTAGCCCAGTACTTGGCATGTAGTAGATGTTCAGTAAACACTTGTGAATAAATGAAATAATTCCACTGTCAGTGCCTTCTGGGGCAAGACCTGGGCCCCAACACAGTTCATGAAACTGGAATCTGTGGGGTGGGACCTGGGGCCCGCGTGCTCAGAGGGAGACCCCCGGCACAGGAGGGCAAGGCCACGGTAGGAGTTTGTGTGGGCCGGGTGCTCACTACTCAGCGTGGTCAGTGAGTGAGGACCTGTTCCAAAGCCAGCATCTTGGCCCTGGCCAGCCCTGCCCTGAATCAGGGTCTGTGCTTTAACAAGGTCCAGGTGACTGGGCACCTTGGGGTCTGGGCCCAGGGTCCCACGTGGGGTGCCAGGTGCTCACCCCAGGCCTGGGACAGCCAGGTGGGACCTGCAGGGGCCAGGGGACTTTGGTCCATCTCATCTGGAAGACCAAAGCCAAGACCAAAGCCAGGGTCATCATGTGACCAGCAAACGTACAAGACTCCTGGGGAAGCCGAGGTGACTCCCCTCACCCCAAGGGGTCCCCAGTGACGAGAGGGAGGTCGCGTAGATCCTGGTTCTCAAGGCCACGGAGCACGGTCTGCCCTGCCGTGCAGGGCTGGGAAGACACAGACAGCAGAGGCAATAGCACCGCGACAAAGACGCTAATCCCAGGGCAGAGCCGGGCTTACCTGACGTCGTCTGCTTCAGCTTCTCGTTTTTCTTTTTCCTCCATTTCCAGGGTTTGAAGATCCTGCCCAGGGTGGCCAGCTTGCTGTTCCTCCTCACAGGGGGGGTTCGAATCCCTGAGACCAGATACTCGGAGCGCACTGGGGGAGTTTGGTCCATCTCATCTGGAAGACCAAAGCCAAGACCAAAGCCAAGGTCATCACGTGACCACCAAACGTACAAGACTTCCGGGGAAGCCGAGGTGACTCCCCTCACCCCAAGGGGTCACCAGTGATTCCCAAAGCGAGACCCTCGGGGGCTCTGACTGGGGTGCGCCCACGGGGGGCACGCACCAGTTCACAGGCTCGCGTGTTCCACTTCCCTCCCGCAGCCCACTAGAAGCCCTTGCCAGCTCCGCCTTCTGCCACAGAGACCTGACATCTTCTCCAATTCCGTGATGAAATGTTCTCTGCCCCAGGACCTTTGCTTATGCTTTGACCCTACCCATGCTCATTTCCCTTCCAGCTGCCCCTTTGCCTTGTAACCCTCAGCTCCTCAGCTAAGTATCACTTCCTCGGGGAAGTCACCGCCTTCCTCCTGTGCCAGACAGGCTCAGTCCCTTGTCATATGTGGGCACCAGGGAGCTGCAAAGACCCTGTGTACCAGCCTGACTGGCTGGCAGCTTTCCAGGGGAAGAGCCCAGGAGCCCAGCTCAGGGCGGGCCTGTGGGGACCCCTCCATGGACAGCTGCAGAACAAGCAGCTGTGTGCAGAACACACAAAGGGAAGCAGCTTGTTCATGAAGCCAGGCCACGCGCAGACTCTGGGTTGCAGGAGATGGACTTCCCGGGAGCTCATGGCAGCGTAAGAGACGGCAGCAACCTGCACACCCATCAGTAGGCAACTGTCCACCCTCTCAGCAACTTGCATGCGATGTGGAAAGTAAAACAGACCTGCGTGTTCGGGCAGGAAATC
>RJWJ010030516.1:0-19849 GCA_004363605.1 Indri indri | reverse complement strand
CAAAGCTACCTTTAAGTTCCAGTGGTGTTTTATTGAAGTTCTATCATACAGGGGGAAAGTTTTCATAGCCTAAAGAAGACTGGAAGTTTTTCATTATTTTGTAAGGCCTGAGTTGAAATCTTCCCTCACTTCTCATCCACCAAAAGTAGGGAGGATGATGATCAATATAAATGTGTATGGTACTTAACATTTTCATATTTTTTGTCTCTTAATCCTTTGAAATGTACTGTGATATAGCTGTTATTATTCTCATTTTGTAGATGAGGAACCTGCAGATCCGATTTAATAACTTACCTAAGATTTCAAAGCTAGTGAGAGGTATAAATTGCAGCAGATAAGCTATAATGTCAGTACACATGTGTTCCTACCTTCCTGATTCTTCAACATCTTTTTTTCTCTCTTTTTTTTCCTTTGGTATCAAAAACTTGGGCTTCCAAGTTTTCAGTTTATCTTCATCTCTGAGGAGAAAAATATATTGAGCAAGTAAATTAAAACTGAATCATTAAGCACTTACAGAACCATCAACACTATGGGTAATTATGTTTTACAAAAAAATTTAGAAGTCATCTAGAAATATATTCTGATCATCTATAGCAAGGCAATATAGTAAATATTTTTGGCTTTGCAGGCTGTATCATCTCTATGGTGACTAGTAAACTCCACTGTTGAAACTTCATTTACAAAAACAAGTGGCAGGCCATATTTGGCCCCCAGGCTGTAATTTTCTGAGCCCTGCTCTGTGGTGATACCCATTTGAAACCAGAAGCAAGCAATCAACCTCTTTATAATCAGACTTCATCTCCTTTCTGAACCTCAGTTTCTTTGCCTCAAAAATGTGAATGATAATACTAAATTTCACTGTGAGACAAGAGTGTTGGCTTAGTGGGTCAGGGCAGAAGAGAATGCAGGGAAGGAGGAGGGTATTTTACTATAAAAAGAACTAATACTTTTTGAGCACCTATGTGTTAGGGCTTCTGCTAGGCACTACACATATGTTAATTCATTTGGTTTTCACAAGTAGTATTGTAACATTCCTTTAAAGTAGTCATTCATAAAGTTTTACAAAGCAGTAAATGGATGATCAGAGAGAAGGAAATGAGTGTTCAGAGTAGTATGACCACTTTGGAGAACAAGTTGGCATTTTCTTATGAATTTGCATTCCCTATATAATTTGTATTTTTCGCCCCTTCTATCTCCTAGAAAAGACCTTTCACATATTCACAGGAAATATGAATAAGAATATCTGTGGCAGTATTTTCATAAGTTCAAAGAATTAGGAACTACCCTGATACTAACAAGAAAATGGATAAATGAATTGTGGTATATACATACAATGGAATATCACTGAAGAGTAAAAATGAATGAATCACAATGGGAAAAAAAGACAGAATTTGAATAACAAAAAGAAATTGTAGCATTCTGTATACAGCAGACCTTTTTATAATGCTCAAATCCCAAATGAAACAATATTTTTATCATCTATTTGAAAAAACTATTTTTGTTTTAAACAAGGAAATGAAAAATACATGATTTAGGAAAGTGGTTACATTGGGGGAAGACTAGGGGATGTGAACAAGGGAAAGAGGCCAAGGTATTTGGTTATTTTCTAGTTCTTAAGTTGAGTGATGAGCACAGGGCAATTTGTTTTACCATGCTTTACAACTTACATATGTTTCATGTTTTCTTTTGAGTTTTATAAATTTATTTTTTAAGAAAAAGAATTCAATAGGCTATAGTGGCATAGGGCTGTAGTACCAGCTACTCAGGAGGCTGAGGCAGGAGGATCACCTGCTGCTGGTACACAGGAACACCATCTGGGGACCTGGGGATTGACCTGCCCTGCCCACCATAGCCTATCCCACCCAGTACACCTCTGCCAGTGCCCACATGTATTGGGGAGATCAACCTACTCTGCCTGCCACTGCTAGCATCCATGTATTCCTCCTGGGGTCCTGAGGATGGGACAGGTCTGCCCTGTCTGATGGTACCTGCATACGTTATCTGAGGGCCTGTGGATTGACCCATTCTGCCTACCAGCACTGGTGTTTGCACACTCCTCCCAGGGGCTTAAGAATGGGGTTGTCTAGTCTGCCACCACCACCACTGCTGGCACCTACCTGAATGTGCCACCTGAGGGTCTGGGGATAGCCTGTCTGGCCAACCACCACCACTGGCACCTATTTGTGCCACCTGGGGGCCCAAAGGTTGGCCTACCACCACTATTGCTGTTGCTGATGCTATGCATGCTGCTCAGGAGCCTCAGGACCTTCCCACCCTCCTGGCTCACTACTGCCATTGCTGATATCCAAGCAAACCACCTGAAGGCCCAAGGATCGGCTCACTTAAACCTGCTAACATTGGTGCCAGCATATGCCACCTGGGGGCAAAAGGACAGGCATTATTAGCTCATTGCCACCATCTCTGGGGATTGAGGACTGACCTGCCTGGTGTTCTTGTCCCCAGAAAAACTTTACCACAACCTTTACTAAAAACCACAGCCTAACCACTGATAAACTCATAGACACCACTGATGCTGATTACAGCAAAAGAAATCATACAGAGACTAAACTACTGCCCTCCCAAAGAATCAAAGCTAAAGTGTCTTACCCAGTCATCAACACTGTAGATACATTTATAGGCCATGGTTTATGTGAAAGTCAGTCCAAATAATTGGAAGAAGCAACTGTTTCACCAGATGCACAGATATAAATGTAAAGACACAGAAACATGAAAAGCAAGGAAACATGACACCTCCAAAGGAACACAATCATTCTCCAGCAACAGATTCCAGTGAAAAAGGAATCTATTAATATGAAACATTAATATGAAATACCTGAAAAAGAATTCAAAGTAATGATATTAAAGATCAGTGAGATATAAGAGAACACATATAAATAATACAAATAAATCAGAAAAACAATTTATTATCTGAATGAGAAATTGAACAGAAATATCATAAAAAAAGAAACAGAAATCCTAGAAGAATTCAATGAATGAAAAGAAAAATACAATTGTGAGCTTCAACAATAGACTAGATCAAGCAGAATTTCTGAACTTGAAGGTAGGTCTTTTGAAATAACCTAGTCAGACAAAAAGAAAAGATAAAAAATAAAAAAGAATGAAGAGAGCCTACATGACATATGGAACACCACAAAGTGACCAAAAAGTTGAATTTGATGTTCCAGAAGGAGAAGAGATGGGCAAAGGTGTAAAACAGCTATTTAATGAAACGATAACTGTAAAATTCCCAAGTCTTGCAAGAGATATAGATATCCAGATATGGGAAGCTCAAATATCCCCAAATAGGTTCAACCCAAAAAGGATTTCCCCAAGGCACGCCACTGTCAAATTGTCAAAAACTCAGAGACAAAGAGAATTTTAAAAACAGCAAGAGAAAAGCATCAGGTTATATATAAGGGAACCCCCATCAGACTAACAGCAGATTTTTCAGCAGAAACCTCACAGGCCAGGAGATAATAGGATGACATATTCAAAGTGCTGGGAAAAAAACCCAAACTTTCAGCCAAGAATATTATACAGAAAAGCTATCCTTCAAAAATGAATAAGAAATAAAGTCCTTTCAAGACAAGCAAAGGCTGAGGGAATTCATTACCACTATACAAGTCTAGTGCTTAAAGGAGTTCTACACCTGGAAGCAAAAGAATGACATCTACCACCATGAAAACACATGAAAGTTTAAAACTCACTGATAGAGCAGACACACAAATGAGAGAGAGAAAGGACTCAAATGTTACCACTACAGAAAATCACCAGATCACAATGATAAACAGTTACAGAGAAAGAAAGGAACAATGGATATGTAAGAAAACAATTTTAAAAAATAACAGGAGTAAGTCCTCTTCTAACAATAATGACCTTGAATGTAAATGGATTAAATGTCCCCCACTTAAAAGATACCGACTGGCAGAATGGATAAGAAAACATGACTCCATTATATGCTTTCTGCAAGAAACTCAACTCACTTGTAAAGACATGTAGGCTGAAAGTGAAGAGATGGAAAAAGGTATTCCAAGCAAATGGAAACCAAAAGCAAGCAGGAGTAGCTATACTTATATGGGATAAAACACACTTTAATTCAAAAACAATAAAAAGGGACAAAGATGGTCATTATATAATGATAAAGGAATCAATTCATCAGGAGTATTTAACAATTCTAAATATAGGTGCACTCAACACTGGAGCACCCAGATATATAAATCGAATATTATTTGATCTAATAGGGAGAGATAGACTGCAATACAATAATAGTTGGAGACTTCAACACCCTACTCTCACCACTGGACAGATTCTCTAGACAGAAAATCAGCAAGGAAACATTGGATTTAAATTGCACTTTAAACCAAATGGCCTAACAGACATTTACAGAACATTTTATTCAATAGCTCCAGAGTATACATTTTTCTCATCAGCACATGGGGCATTCTCCAGGATAGACTATGTTAGGCTACAAAACAATTCTCAACAAATTTTGGAAAATCAAAATCATATTAAATATCTTCTCAGACCACAATGGAATAAAACTAGAAATCACTTTAACAAGAGGAACTTTGGAAACTGTACAAATACATGAAAATTAAACATGTTCCTGAATGACCATTGAGTCAACGAAGAAATTAAGAAGGAAACCAAAAATTTCTTGAAGCAAATGAATATTGAAACATAACATAATAAAACCTTTGGGATATAGCAAAAGCAGTGCTAAGAGGAAAGTTTGTAGCAGTAAACACCTACATCAAAAAAGTAGAAATATTTCAAATAAACAACCTAATGATGTACCTCAAGGAACTAGAAAAGCAAAAACCAAACCAAAAATTAGTAGATGGAAAGAAATAGTACCAATCAGAGCAGAAGTAAACAAATTGAGACTAAAAAAGAAAAAAAAGATCAACAAAAAGTTGTTTTTTTTAAAAAAAAGATGAAATCGATAAATAGCTAGCGTAACCAAGAAAAAAGAGAGAAGAAGATCCAAATAAAATTAGAAATGTAAACGGAGACATTACAACTCATACCACAGAAATACAAAGGATCATCAGAGACTATTATGAACAACTATATGCTAACCAATTAGAAAACCTAGAGGAAATGGATAAATTCCTGGACACATGCAACTTACCAAGATTGAACCAGAAAGAAATGGAAAACTTGAACTGATCAATAATGAGTAATTGAATATAAAGTAATATAAAGTCTCCCAACAAAGAAAAACTTAGGACTAGGTGGCTTTACTACTGAATTTTATTAAACTTATAAAGAAGAATTTTTCTCACCAATTCTTCTCAAACTATTCCAAAAGACTGAAAGGAGGGAATTCTTCCCAACTCATTCTATGAGGCCAGCATTATCCTGAAAGCAAAACCAGACAAGGATACAACAAAAAAACTACATGCCAATATCCCTGATGAACATAGATGCAAAAATCCTCAACGAAATGCTAGCACACCGAATCCAACAACACATCAAAAATATAATATGCTGTGACCAAGTGGGATTTATCCCAGGGATGCAAGCATGGTTCAACATGTACAAATCAATAAATGTGATACATCACATGAACAGGATGAAGGACAGAAACCATATGATCATCTCAGTAAAAGCAGAAAAAGCATTTAACAAAATTCAACATCCCTTCATGATAAAAACTCTGATAGAGCAGACACACAAATCAACAAATTAGGCATAGAAGGAACATCCCTCAACATAATTAAGGCCATATATGATAAACCCACAGCTAACATCATGCTGGACAAAGCTAAAAGCCTTTCCTCTAAGAACTAGAACAAGAAAAGGATGTCCACTTTAATCACTCCTATTCAACATAATACTGTAAGGCTTATCAAGTACAATCAGGCAAGAGAAAGAAAAGGCATCCAAATTGTAAAATAAGTCCAGTTGTTCCTCTTTGCAGATGACATAATCTTAATATCTAGAAAAACCTACGGACTCATAAAAAACTGTTAGAACTGATAAATTCAGTAAAGTTACAGGGTATGAAATCAACATACATAAATCAGTAGCATTTCTATACACCAGTAATAAACTAGCTGGAAAAAAAAATCAAGAAAGCAATTCCATTTACAAGAGATACAAAAAAGTACATAGGAATAAACTTAACCAAAGAGGTGAAAGACCTCTGCAAGGAAAATTACAAAACATTGGTGAAAGAAGTTGAAAGGAACACAAATGGAAAGACATCCCATGCTCATGGATCAGAATTAATATTGTCAAAATGACCATACTACTCAAAGCCATCTGCAGACTCAATGAAATACCTATCAAAATACCAATAACATTCTTCACAGAAATAGAAAAAAGAATCCTAAAATTTGTATGGTAGTTACCAGAGGCTGGGCAGAATGTATGTGTAGGGATGAAAAGAGGTTGGTAGATATGAACACTGAGGTAGAATAAATAAGTTCCAGTGTTCCATAGCACAGTAGGGCGAGTATAGTTAACAACAATGTATATTTCAAAATAGCTAGAAGATTTGAAATGTTCCCCATATAAAGAAATGATAAATGTTTGAGATGATGGATATCCTAAAAACCCTGATTTGATCATTACACATTTTTTACATGTTTCAGAATATCACATGTACCCCATAAATATGTGCAAATATGTACCAATAAAAAATGAAAAATAAATTCAAATGTAGATACTCCCAAAATAAAATAAAACTATCATATTTTTTTAAAAAAGAAAACAAACCATTACAACTATGAGAAAGATGTTATGATACAATGTGAATTTTGATATCATCACCAGAATGATGAAGTCCTGGGTGTGGGTGGGAATGATCCAGAAGAGCATATGAAGGAAGAACAGAAGAGAACTGATATAGGAAATTTGAGGAACACAATATTTAAGAGAGGGGTAGACTACTTAGAACTCACTCTCTTACACACACACAAAACCATTTAGGAGGAGCAGGCAAAGATGAGGAATAAGAAATAATGGAAACCTAGGGCAAAGTTAGTATTTTTTTCCTTTGGAGGATGACATAGTCAACAGTTTAAAGTATTACAGAGAAGCCTAATAAGGTAAGGACTTACAAGTATTCACTGGATTTAATAAAGAAGTTATTAATGATCACATATTATTCATTGTTATGTCTTCTTGGTGGAGGGAATATCTCAAGCTGACATTTCATCCAGTCTCCAAACAAGGATCTGAAGAGATGCCTCTCTCACCATATTTAACAAAGCATCACAAAATGGGTCAAATATCATCTGGGATGACCATGATGTAAATCAACTTACTTTGACTCTTTTTCCCTCAGGTCCACATCATCATAGATAATAACTCCTTGAGGCCTAAGTTCTAGGGTGAAGATAGGATCGAAATAGTTTATTATTAGGTATGGTTTACATAATATCTAGCTTTCCAAATGATATACAATTATGTAATTATCCAGGTTACATCCTAAAGCCTGTTTTATCAAAATCTGATCAAAGAACCAAAAGATGCTCCACTTGGGAAGACATTCAATTGGGGGGTTAAAAATTAGTGAGATGTCCTAGTATCTCAAACATATACATATGTGTGTATTTGTATCAATCTGATTTCATGCAGAGTTTCAGAAAAATATCAGTTGCTGAAAGCTTCCCATCTTTCTGGAACTGAACAAAAATGTTATACTTCTAAAATAGTGAAAAGGCTTTTCTTAATTCCTAGGGGAAAAAACAATTTAATAGAATTTTAATGTTGATTTTTCTTCCATGATTTTTATTTCAAATCATTGGCAACTGCTCCTTTATAATAATCTTGCATTGAATCTTATTGCATAATCAAAATTAGAAATTTTCAGTTTAGGATATTCACATTCCTTGGCACTCTACACAGATTTTCAGATGATTCACCATTTGAACAAGTGTGAAATATTCTGGCATAATTATTCATATTTCATATTCAATCATTCGTAATTATTCATTGCTTTAGTCATTTTCTTTAATACCTTTAAATTTGGGTGAGAGTAAATGCATGTCTAAGTTGGCTTTAAAAAAAGAAAAACACAGACCAAGGGTATGTTGGGAGACCTGTGATTTTACCAGGTATATATAATCTTCATTTGTTATTTAGTTCAGCAAACTCATATTTATGGAATATAATACAAACTTGAATGGTCAAGTCAGAGTGATATCGAAGTAGCCATATGGCTACAGCACATTAAAAAAAAATAAATAAATAAAATCACACGGCCCTCTTTCACTGACAAATTCAATGTGCTGAACATGTATTGAGAGCCTACTATGTGTTAGGCACTCTGCTAATGTATACACTATTATTTCAATGGAAAAGTAAACAATATTTCAGTGACCCATTCTTGATTCAGTTAGTGTACAGGCTGCAGCATGATCCCGTTCAACTTAGTATGTCTTAATTAGGCTGTCAAATCTTTCAAGAGGCTGTGTAGTATGACGCGAAATGTGTGATTTTCATAATAGATGTGATTACAAATCCTAGGTGACTCAAGTATGGATGTGGGTTCTAGAGCCTCCCTACAAAGGAATAACATTTATTTCTCTGTGATTTTAAGAAGAAAGCATCTACTCCAGGGTATGGTATTATAGTAGGTACTTAAGAAATACTATTCATCTTCCCCAAAGTAAGAAATATTGTGTGTAAAATATCTTTTTTGATTTTGATGGATCAATTTTTCATTAAATTTGGGAATGCAGGAAAGATCACCACATCTCTTTCCCTGCCCCTGAATATTACAATGCTGAGTCCTTTTGGTCAGCAATAAACAAATGTCACTTACCTAAATCAGGCAGTGAGATGGAAGATGCACTGTTGAGTGACAAAAAACACAAAAGGGTTAAGGAAAAAAAGCCATGTTTAGAAGGAATCGCTGATACATCTTAAACAACATAATTGATGATTCCATATTCCCCTTCTTACCCCGAGAGTCTCTGACTCCAAGAAAAAGGAATTCTCATTGGTGTTAATAGATGTCACAGAGGTGCACAGGATGTTATGGGAACACAAAGGAGAGACAGGTAATCTAGGTTTGAGTAGAGAGGTTCAGGGAAGATATCCCAGAAGGGGTAATATTTGACCAAATTTTGATGGGAAACTAGAACTTTGATAATCAAAGAAGGTTGGAGGAAGGTAGGTGCATTCCAGACCAATGGATGTCGTGTTCAAAGCAAGGAGGCACAAGACACTACGGCAGAGTCTGAGATCTGCAGGGAGGTATAGAGGCTGGTGAGAGTACATTTTAGTGAGAGATGGAACTGGAGCAGCAGAGTGGGGACAGTTATGAAGTATTTACTTGGCATGGAAGGGGATTCCGTATTTGTTCTAAAAGTTGTACAGAGTCACTGGGTAGTTTTAGGAAGAGAAAATCAGATTTGCATTGTAAAAGAATAGCATTCTCATCTGGATCAAATATTTAAAGGACTGCAGATTATCATGCCAATAATTTTCTCTCAGAAAACATCTAACTTGCTAAGATCAGGGTCTGCCTTTGTGCATAGGGTGTCACTGACCACAGGAAGTAAACTCTCTCTTCTTTCATAGTCAAGACTACAATTTATAAATTCCATATTCTGTTGGGGTCTCTTAGTAGATCAAGATCTAACAATTAGACTTAAAATCACAAAACTTTGAAGCTTTATAATTGAAAAGAACTTTAGGGTAGAGTAACATAATTCCATCTCAATGTTGGTAATGACCTTGGGCCAATTATTTTGCCACCCCTTGTCCTCACAAAATAAAGATCTATATCTATGTATCTGTATATCTATACAGATGCTCCCTGACTTACAATGGTTCCACTTAGGATTTTTCCAGTATACGATGGTGCAGAAGTGATATGTGTTCAGTAGAAACCATACTTTGAGAAACCATTCTGTTTTAACTTTTAATACAGTATTAAATAAATTTCATGTGATATTTAATACTTTATCATAAAATAGGTTTTGTGTTAGATAATTTTGCCCAAGCGTAGGCTACTGTAAGTGTTGTGACTGTGTTTAAGGTAGGCTAGGCTAAGTGATGATGTTCGGTAGTTAAGTGTATTAAATGTATTTTTGACTTAAGATATTTTCATCCTGTGGTGGGTTTATCAGGACATAACCCCATCATAAGTCAAGGAGCACCTGTATATCTTTATCTGTATCTGTCAGAGAAGTATCTCCAGAGACTACCCAGTCCCCCTTCCATTGTATGCAGGAGAAAACTGGGACCCTGTGGATATAAAAAGGAAGTGATCTACCCACAGCTAGACACTGAATAAATGGCAGAACTGCAAGTAGAACCTGGAATTCAACCCTTGCCCCCCATCTCCTAATGCTGGTGAATTTGGAGCCTCCCCCAAAGACTGGCAATTAGCCTAAGTTATCTCATAGGGTCTTTTCCAGGTCTCAGATTTTGACACATATGAACCATTCAGCTGAATAGTTCATCTCCTGTCTCCACACATTGCAGCTCTCAAGGGAGACAAATCAAATATGGAGGTGTAGGCAAATAAAACCACTGGAACTGGTAGGGCCATAAAAGCATAAAGGACATAATTAATAACAAAATGTTTAGTGATAACAACAGGAATAGGTGCCAAGGATGATGAGAAAAGTTTCCTTTCTGGACTTAGCTTAAGACTTTACCTCTATCCTTGTTTACAACCTTTTCTCCTCAGACTTTTCAAAGGGACATGCCACATTCTCATTAATTAGTATTTGTGGGTGTGGTTCACTTGATAATTAGGGCCCCTGGTTTTAGTTTCTGATATCCCCCTCACTGTTTCTAAGAACCAGATAGAGAACATCAACCTGTGCATCTACCAGGCCAGCACTGTGAATCCCCCCTGCAAAGAGAAATTAAAAGGGACTTTTTACCTTACATTTTCTTTTGACTTGGTTTTCTTCATTTTAAATCTATTCCTTTCTTTTTTGAAGAATTTCTGCAGTCTTTTCAGTGCTTCTTTTCCATCTAAACTAAGAGGAATCAGGGGATATAAATAACATGGGATTTAAAAGAGTACTAGGGATGGAAGACGGTTGTGTTAAAAAGGACCAGAGCCTTTGGTCTCATTTCCAATACACATTATACCCAAGGACGTGCAAGAAAATGTTGCACTTTTACACCATAGAAGTGCTTTTACACCATAGAAGTTGATAAGTCAACTTCTATGCTTTACGTCTTTGGTTCGATATGAAGTAGTACACACCAGTCAACTATGAAGGGAGTAATTATCTTTCAATACAAACTTTTAATACCCCAAATAGTCTCTATTTTGAAGAATTTATGAAGCAAAGTCTTCCTTTTGGAGGAAAAGGTAACTCGGTGAAGTATAGTTTATGAACTGTCCTAGAAATGCATTATAGGAACTCCTCGCTCCTGAAATTCACATCACTGATTTTATTTACTGAGTGATACAACAGTAGTGATATATTGGTTGCCCAACTGATAACTAAAATTCTTACAAATATCCTTTTGGGGTTTTTTTTTTGGGAGGATGGTGAGGGAGTGATACACCCTTATCATCCCACCTAGCATACCCAGCTTAGGATCCCTTTTTTCCCTTTCAACTCTTAAACTTACTGTTTTTAACCACTGCTGTTTTCTCTTCCACAATGTGTCTTAATTACTAAATTTTATGAATAATGTCTATTTGAACAATTATTATTCTTAATAAAACTTAATTACTAGATATTAAATTAAACTTAAATCCTGGAGACAACCTTACTAACTTGCAAAGACTCAGGTAAGTCATAACCATTGATTTGTTCCTGGAAGAAACAAAACTGTAGAACTGAAGAAAGTTCTATTGATATTTACTTCTCCTTTCTCATTTATTTCCTAAGACAATATCAAAATCCTCTATTCTGGGAAATGGAGTTTTCTCACAAGAGAAAGCAATGTGATTTAAAATTTATAGCATATGATTATACACAATTACAAGTACACTACTGATCATAATGTAGTATCACAATAGCTTGTCACCACTCTGTGTGAATCCTTCCTAAAGGATGGTGATGGCATAGAGGAATCATTTCTTAAATTCTGGTTTTATTAAACAAACAGAAAATACCATTAGCCTACGAAGCCAAAACAGCGAGAAACTCACTCTATCTTTGAGTAGTTACTCTTTGTTTTGTAGACATCTTCATACATTTCTTCACTATTTTCTTCTGAAATTTAAAAAAAACTTTCATTCACTATAATGGCAATAGTTCAGACTCATATTTAACAAAAATGATCAGATACCTACTAGATGCTAGGTACTTTGATCTTTAAGTAGTTTTTATTGAAACTTATGCATGTTTTTAAAATTAAGCATATGTTTTTTAAAAAACCTACATAAAGAATGTACAAATGAAAATTAAGACTCATTTCCACCCAATTCCAACTCTGACCTGATTTAGCCAATGGAAGTTGGTTCATCAGTAGGTTCCTTCCTTCCACCCTCCCTCCTTCCCATATTTAGTACAGAACAATCAGTCTACTAAGCAGACATCATGCTGAATGCTGGGGAAACAATGGAAAACCAGACACATTTTGAATAATCTCTCCCTTCATAGAATGGCTTTACCCTAGCTCAAAACAAACTTAACATACACAGTTATATTATACTTTGAGTAAATTCTGACAACAGAGTTTAATGGAAAGAACATTAGATTAAGAGTCAGAATTTTCATGTTCAAAACTTGACAGAGTGAGCTTAGAGGAGTCACTTCTCTGTGCCTCAGTTTCCTTTTTAAAATGAAGGTACTGAGCTTAATGATCTCTAAGGTTGTTTTGCCACCTAAAATTCTGGGATTCTAAGGACAAAACAAAACAGTAATAATATCTGATTATCCCTCCTCTATTACTTTTTCTAAAATTTATTTATTTTTTAATTGACAAATATTGCATATATTTATGGTATATAACATGGTGTTTTAATAATTATAAACAGTGTGGGATGACTAAATTAACATATCCATATTTATTATATATGTTATTAACATAACATGCTTATTTTTTGTGGTGAGAACCTTTAAAATCTATTCTCTTAGCAATTTTCAAGTATATAACACATTGCTATTAACTGTAATCACAATGTTGCACAACAGATCTCCTGATCGTATTCCTTCTGTCTGATATTTGTGTCCTTTGACCAACACGTTTTTCATTCATTCATTCCTTCATTCAACACATATTTTTTGAATTCTAACACATACCTATAATTATGCTAGGGGCTGAGGAAAATGGTATGTATAAAGAAGGTAATAATCTATTAATAGGAGGGGATACAGTTATTAATCAAAGAATCCCATAAATATAAATTACAACTGTGACAAGTCCTATGAAAAAGACGTCCGTGGTACTATGAGATTGTACACCAAGGAAAATATCCCCTCAGGGAATAATGATTGAGCTGATATCAGAAGATTAAGAGTCAGTTAAGTAAAAGGTCCCAGAAGAGGAAAGACCTTTCCAGGAAGAGGGAAGGGAGTAGCACAAGAAACACCCTGCACATCTTAAAAGATGTGGGAGCTTGGCACATCTTAAAAGCTAAAAGAAGATCAGCACGACTGGATCTCAAAGATGAAACTGAGTATAGTATAAGCTGAGGCTGCAAAGGCGAGTAAGGGCAGACCAGTAAAGGCCTCCAGACCACGCTGAAGTCAATCCTAAAAGTATTGTGAAGCCACGAAAGTGTTTTAAGTAAAAACATTCCTGTAATCAGATTTGGATCATGAAAAGATCAGGAAAAAAGCAAATTCCAATGAAGTTGCTTTTTCCTATAAGAACACTCTTACCGGCATCCTCACTTTCCCGATTCTAAATGCATTTACTAGAACATAATAACTTGGGACCACTTCTCATAGCTTCCTATCACCCCAGCGAGTTGGTATTATTATTAAAAATATATATAAATAAGACACCTTATCACTAATCAGCCATAGAAGCATTCTTTGACTCCTACTGGCAGTTTCAGAAATGTCTTCCTATACTTACCACTGTCTGAGGCAAATGAGTTAGAGAAATCTGACTTTGGTCTGTGGGGAGAAAAGATACAAAGAGCATTTTTGTACCTTTAAGGTCTCATCACATTCATCATGCTGAAAGGCTGGAATGTACTTACGTCTCTCTCCTGGGGTACTCAACATCATCATATGTCTCCTCTGAGATGGAACTTGACTTAAAGGCTTCTGGGTCTGGGGTTTCTTTAGTTGCCTGCAAAGCCTTCACATACTCACCTGTAAGGAAAACAGAAACCCCCAGAAGAACATCTCATCAGCTGCTATCATACATGCACACGCACACACATACACACACCATTCAATGGAGGCAAAAATAGGAAAAGGCAGATTAAATGTGCTAAAATTGGATTATAATCTTGGTAGGTCTGGTCCTTGGAAAGGCCACTTCACCTTGCAGAGCCTAAATTGTGATTCTATAAAGTTGGAGGCAATGGTAACAACACTGTCTCTTATGTGATAGTGGCAAGGATTAAATATGTATTTATGAAGGGTGCTAGTTACCTAGTAAACTAGTAACTCCCCCTCTTTTTTGATGGTTCTTTAATCTCTGACCTCGAAGGTTGAAGTCCTTCATGGTGTATTCCTGGGGCTTCTCCCTCCACATCTAGATTACCTTATCCAGTCTTGTGGCATTTTTTTCTTACAGCAAAATTTCTTAGACAAGTTGACTGAGCACATGTCAACATAAATGATGGAACTAACCAAAATATAGTGTGCCAGGTTGAAAAATATATAGGGACTGATTGCACAACTAGCTAAATGCGGGTGCTGGTTTACTTCATAGAGCTGTAAATTTGTCATAACCATAAAATTGTTAACTCTTCATCAGTTGGCCAAGGTTAACATTTACGGTATGGCTAATTCATAACCATTTTCAGACATGAACTATTAATCAGAAATAAGAAGTAATATGTTTGAGAAATAAATAAGCAAATCAACTTGTATCCATTTTTATAATTAAATGAACCAAGCAACAAGTTTAATTTTCTGACAAAAAGTCAATTAGCATGCAGGCACCAAACCATCTCAGTGAATGTCAGCTCCCAGTAAAAAAGAAATAAGATCAGTAAATTTCTCTAGCACAAAACACAGATATTGAACACACAGTTGCTTAATTCTGAGTTTGAGACTTCTTTTTCTTTCTCAATCCTTCCTTTTGGCTGAGGCAAATGCAAAAGTTTATGGCTTCATTTAAAAAACATAGACAACTCTCAAATTTACATCTCCAATTTAGTCGCCTCTCAAAAATTTTAGATATCCCATCAGCCTTCAGACCATTTCCATTTGGTTGTCTAAACATATTATGTTCCAAACCAAACTCATAATTTCTCTGTGCAAGTTTGCTCTTCCTGAAGTCTATTCAAACTCAGTAAACAGGGCAATTCTATCCTTCCTGTTGCTCAGGCCCCAAACCTTGGAGACATCCTTGATTTCTTTCTTTCTCATATCTCTCCTCCAATCCACAGCCATCTGTCAGCTCTACTTTCAGACTACATTCTGAATCCAAACACGTCTTAACAACTCTATCATGGTACCCTCCTCCGAGCTACCATCATCTCTTACCTAAATTATTGCAATAATCTCCTAACAGGTCTCCCTGATTTATTCTACATTCTATTTTCAAGACAGCAGCCAGATGAGTCTTTAAAATGCAAGTCAGATCATGCCTTTCTTGAGCTCAAAAGCTTTTAATGGTTTTTGAAAACTCATTTGGAGTAAATGCCAAAGTTCTTGCAATGGTCTACAAAAGCCCCTTATCTCTCTGACCTCATCTCCTACTACACTCTTTCATTCACTCTGCTCTGGCCACACTGGCTTCCTTGCTATTCTACCAGCACAAGGCAGGCTCCTGAATCAGCGCATTTGCACTTCTTTTTCCCTCTTCCTAGATTCATATCCCAGACACATATATGGCTTTCTTTCTATTTAAGGTCTTTGAGGTCATTCATGAGCACTTCAGAATTGCAACTTCCACCACCTCCACTTGTCTCCTTCTCTTTCTTTGCTTTATTTTTTCTCATATTTACAACCATTCCATGTAGTGGATATTTTATTGTTTATATATTTATTGTCTGTCTCCCCTAATCAGAAAGTAACCTCCATGAGGATAGGATTTTCTATTTTGTTTTCTGCTACACCCCCAGAACCTAGAACAGTGCCAGGCACATAAAAGGCATGCAAACATTTTTTGAATATTGTTTAAATTCATGTGTCTTCCAACGAGTGAATTTAGTGTGTTACATTTATAGTGTTTACTAATTTTAAAATTTATATGTGCTATCTTATTACATATTTTTATTCTATTTTTCTTATCTTCATCTATCTTGACTGACTGAAGTTGCTTCTCTTTTCTTCATTCTTTTTTTTCTATTTGTTTGAAAGGTATATGTGCTATGTCTATCTTTTAATAGTTATCCATAAGGAGAACCACTATCCCAACTTCTAATACCAGAGGTACATTCTGCTTATTTTTGAACTTTATATTAATGAAATCATTTTGTATGTACTCTTTGGTGTCACCTACTTTCATTCAATACTATATCTGTGAGATTCATCCATGTTGTTGCTTATAGTTGTAATTTGTTCATTCCCATGACTTTAGTCCACTGTGTGATTATACTATAATTTATCTATTCTACTTTTGATGGGCTTTGGACAGTTTCCAGTTTGGGGATATTATAAAAAGTTTTGCTATGAACATCTTGTATATGTGTTTTGGTGAATTAAGGTATGCATTTGTTAGGCATATATATATAGGCATGGGATTTCTAGGTCATAGAATTTGCATGTGTTAGACTTTAATACTGCCAAACAATTTTCCAAAATGATTATCCCAGTTTACATCCCCCACACAGAATGAGAGTTCTAGTGGCTCCATGTCTTAACTAATACTTGATATTTTTAGTCTTTTTTATTGTAGCCAGTTTAGTGGGCAGGTTGTGATATTGCATTGTAGGTTTCATTTGCATTTCCCTGGGAGTTAATGAAGTTGAGCTTTTATAGTGTATTTGCCTTTTGGATGTTCTTTTTGGTGAAGTGCCTGTTCACTATTTTCCCAATTTCACTATACTTTTTTTTCTGATTGGTTTCTATTTTATATTTTCTGAATACAGGATGTTTATAGAAGATTTATATAATCCAAATATGAGTCCTTTGTCAAATATATATGTATATGTGTATATATATAAAATGCAAATATCTTCTCCCACTCAGTGACTTGCCTTGTCACTCTTTTAATGGTATCTTTTGATGAATATATCCTAGCTCTTCTAACATTTTTAAGACCAAAACAGATTAATATTATGACTCTTGTCCCAATTAAAAACCTTAGAATATTTTAGTCACCTTTTCAGCATATGTACCACGAATGCTCAATATTTTATAATATTTTAGTCCCCTCCCTGCAATTTTACATCATTATTTTATTCAGTTGATACTTTTACTTAGCTTACTTTCTTGCATCCACAATTTTCTCTCTGGGATTATTTTCCTTCTGCCTGATGTATATGCTTTAGAATTTCCTTCAGTGCATTTCATTTGGTCAATAAAATATCCCAGTTTTTATTTGTCTGAAAATATTTTTTTTTTCATTCTTGAAAGGCAGTTTCCCTGGGCATAAAATTCTGAATAGACATTTAAAGCTTTCAGCAGAATTGAATTCTGGTTACATACTCTTCTTGAGAACTCAGCAGTCAGAACTCAGTTGTTCTTTGTAGGTGATTGGTCTTGTCTTTTTCTCTGCTTTTAATGTCATTTAAGATACTCTCTTTTATGGTCTTTAGTTTCCCTAAGCTATAGCTAGGTGTGGATTTCTTTTATTTTTCCTTCTTGAGAACTTTAAGGTGTCTAGATATACAAATTTATATCTCTCAACAATTTTGGAAAATTCTCAGATATTTCTTTTATCTATTATTTCCTCTTTCCCATTTTTTTCTAGCATCCTTTTATGGAACTCTGATTTTATTGTTATTTTAAGACTTCTCATTACCAACGACCTCAATACCAAATGATCTCTGATGTCAAGGTACCCACAGTGTACTGTGGGAGACAACACATAAATCATGAATTATAATGTAAGGTATGCCATCCTCTTTTTAATTCTGTTTTATCATTTTTCCCTGTGGAATGAATTTTTCATAATCTCTTTAGGTTTATCTTTAGTTCACTAATTTCCTCTTCAACTGTAGATAAACTGATGAATAATTCAATCACTGTGTTTCATTATCAATTTATCAAATTATTTCTTCAAATATTTAAAAAAATGCTTATTCCATGTTCATATTCTTCTCTCTTCATTTAAAAAACATATTAAATATTTGTTTTGTGTCTGCTAATTCTAACATCCGTAATATCTTATAGGTTTGTTCTGCTGTCTATTACTGTGCTGGTTTTCACTCACTGTGAGTTGTGTCTTTGTGTGTTGGTGATTTTTGACTGTCGGCTGTTAATTTTTTAAAGAATATTTTTTGAGAATTATTTGAGACCTGGGATAAAAGTAGGTGGGGATTCAGAGGTCAGTAAAATCCCTGTGGGCAAAAGCTAGCTTTGGCACTCACGTCAGGGCTCCTGGTTACTGCACATCCATGGATATTTTCTTTTTATATCAGTTCTGTGATACTTTCATGAATGTTTAAAAAAACTTACTCTTCACTTTACCTGCTTCGGTCAAGAGAACCATTTATATTGCCTAGTCTACCATATTCTCACAAACTGAAGTTTGATTTATTCTTTCATTCAGCAAAATTTTGTTGGATATCTCCAGTATGCTAGACACTGTGCCAGGTTACAGAAATAAAAATACCAAATGATCTCTGATGTCAAAGTGCCCATAGTGTACTATGGGAGACAGCACATAAATCATGAATTGTAATGTAAGGCATGCTATAATTTTGCAAAAAAAGAAAATAAATGAAGAGAACTAATAATTATTTAACATATGAACCAGAGGCTTTTTGCATTGACAAACAGCCCTAGGAAATTAGTAGTTTTATTCATTTTTCCACATGAAAGTAAGTAAATTTCCCAAAATTATGGGTTAGTATTAATAACTAGTGGTCCTGGATCCCAGAAATGCCTGACTCCAAATGTTTACAGAAAAGTGGTCATTCTATTGCTAAGTGTCATGGAAACGGAGAGGAGTGAGGAATTATGGACTCTGGGAAGGAGAAAGATGGACAGAAGGTTATTGAGGCCTCAGAAGTAGTGACTTTGGGGATAGAAGGATGAATAGGACACCAGCAGGTACAGAGTGGGCAAAAAGGCATTCTAGATAGAGGAAAGAGCTCAAGCAAAATTATGCACATGACATAGTCAGTAAACAGACTAGCACAGAGAAGGGAAGGAGGTGTGTGCCACAGATGAGGCCAGCTAGGTAGGGGGCAGATTTTAAGAGGCCTTGAATCTATCTTATGAGCACTGAAAATTTATTCTTTCCATAATTCTGATTACAACACATGAAATGTCAGTGGCTTGCCATGGTTTACTGGGATAGAGTGGATATGTTTTGTCTACCCAGCATCTACTTTTTTTTTTTTTTTTTTAAATAACAGCCATCTTCTTTTCCTTGAAGAATCCTCCAAGCCGATGAGTACGTAGTGTTGGTAGAACTGAGTCCCCCCTAGCTCCACGGGCAAGTTGATGATATATGCTGGACCAGTCAGAGCACTGTATCCCTTATCCATAATGACTGGTTCAGGGACAGGATGTGACCCAACCAAAACCAATAAGACCCAGATCTGGGTCTTTTCTTAAAATTGGTGGGAAGATAAAAATTTCTAATTTTCCTCCAGGTTCCTAAGAGGATAAGTTGCAAGCCTGTCATTGCTGGATGCCACCTTGCCCCCTTAAGGGTAGAATTT
>RJWJ010030515.1:0-19859 GCA_004363605.1 Indri indri | reverse complement strand
CCACCACGCCTGGCTAAATTTTTCTATTTTTGGTAGAAACGGGGGTCCTGAAACTCCTGAGCTCAAGCGATCCCACCCCCGTCCCCCCACCAACCACCACCACCCTGCCTCGGACTCCCAGAGTGCTGGGTTGAGCTACCGTACCTAGCCTCTACCTACTGTTCTTTCTGCCTGAAATTATCTCCTCCTCCTCTGGAAAACAATTCCTTATCCTTCAAGAACAAACCCAGGCATAATTACTTCTGTGAAGTTTTTTCCAACTCCTCTAGGAAACATTAGTTGCTTCCTCTGCAATGTTCCCATGACTTGGATTACAGTAAGCATCACATCAAATTTTAATTATCTGTTTGTATTCCGACATCCCCAGGAGGCTGTGAGTCCTCTTCTGGAAGGCAGGAATCATGTATTAGTCTTTTTTAAATCTTCAGTATCTAGCACAGGTTAGTACATAAATGGTTTTTCATAAATACTTACTTACTTCGTCACAAGGCACCACATCTATGAAAAAATCCTAAAGTGTATCAAAAAATTTACAGAGAATACAGAATGCCTATTTTAAAGCAGGGAAATTACCTTTTTTGCCTTATACCACAGAAGTCTCACCTTAGTCTTAATAATGAACATTCCACAATGTCTAAATATAATGGATATCATCTGTTGATACTTGAAGCTATTTATGGCACAAAAGCATGTCAACAAGAGGTCCAACATCATTAAAATGTATACCAAATGCACAACTAGAAATGTATTTTCATTTAATTATTAATGAAGTTAATAAATACAATTTCATTTCATTGCTGAGCCCATGTGGGCTGTGACTTGAATGCAAATGGTACAGGTTGAACATCCCTAATCCGAAAATCCAAAATCTGAAATGCTCCAAAACTCGAAATTTTTGAGTGCCGACATGATGCCACAAGTGGAAAATTCCACACCAGATGGCATGTGACATGTTGCAGTCAAAACTTTGTTTCAGGCATAAAATTATTAAAAATATTGTATAAAATTACCTTACAGCTATGCATATATGTATATATGAAATAAATGAATTTCATGTGTAGACTTGGATCGTATCCATTATTTATATGTAAATATTCCAAAATAAAAAAAATCCAAAATCTGAAACACTTCTGGTCCCAAGCATTTTGGATAAGGGATAATAACCCATACCACAAAGCACTGTGAAAATAGAACTTCAGCTAGGAATGCTTTGTTCTACTCTGAATTCCTATGGCACTGTTTAGACCACTCTAAAGTGCTTGATTTGTCCTATCCTGTGAGTTCTAGGCATGTGTTGAATTCCTGCTAGATTACTAGTCACTTGGTTTTGCATCCCAACTTACCACCTCCCATGAAATATATAATCAATCAATGCTTGTTCACAAATTAGTCTTTCTTGGTTGATCAACCATTCTTATCTATACCTCTGTTTCAGTTAAGCATCTTGACATTTTTATAGATCTAGTTTTCTAGGTGGTTAATATTCAACCTTCAGGAAGAAGTTAGAGAAGTTATCTGAATGGCTTGACCAAGAATGTCTGAGGATATCGTGTCCTTGATAAAGGCTGTGTAAGCCTTATCTGATATGGCATTGGTTATTTATGAACACTCTAAATCACTGGGTCTTTGCATTACAGCAGTAACAAATCCCTTTATTCTAACCTCAAATTGGAGTCAGATCTCTCAAAAATTCTTCATTCACCCTAATCTTTTCTATTTCCCTAAAGTGAAGGCATAAAATAAAGTCCTATTTCGCCCTTAGGTTTATGTAAAACCTGTTTATAGTGCAAAGAATATTATTGATTATGGTACAGATGCTCATTTACATCAATGGATTTATGGGAACTAATGATGAACACTAGAAAGCTGTACTGTAGGTGACATAATAATGGTGTGGTTCCCCCAGATTAAGGCAGTAGGAGAAGGTGCTCTGAATCTGAAATTAACCCTCATTTCCCAAAGAGCAAGAGCTCCAATGCCCTACTATTCACTGGCACCGTGTGCATTTGCAAGCTGGTATTTGATGCCTTATTGCTTCTCTTTATCAAGATCAACATTTATTCAGCACCCTTCTCAGTTATGTGTCTTTCACAGCTATTTTTTCAGGCAAACTAAACAGAAGTTAAAGTATTTTCTTGTCTGTGTTTCACAGCATTCCCACCCAGGTAAAACTCAAGGGTGGAAGACAAATTCAGTCTTCAAGGAGATCTAGGAATTAGTCAGGTCGGTTCATGTTATACCATGCTACTTATCCCAAAAGGACAAGATCTACGGTTAAGAAAAGCTCCCTACTGCTTAAGCTCTGACCCAGGTGAATTAACACCCCAGCGGAACCTAAATATTTCACATATGTGGTCACTGGCAGAGTTAGACCTCATTCTCATTCTCTCTCTCTCTCTCTCTCTCTCTCTCTCTCTCTCTCTCTCTCTCTCTCTCTCTCTCTCTCTCTCTCGGTCATTTGCTTGCTAATGTGGCTCCAAACTACAGGGTGTCCCAAAAGTCGCCATACATACGGAAATGAGAAATTGTAGCTACATGTACCTTTATTTACAAAATATTCATTACAAAATTTTATGAAATTTTTCCTTTGTATGGAGACTTTTGGGACACACTATATTTAATTTGTTGGTAACAATCTGCCTGGCTTTGTTTATATCACTTAGTTCCCCACAGCTATCTTGTCCTTTGTCCCTGAGTCCCTGACTTAATCATGTATCTAGTACTCGTTTCTCTAAGTCTGGCATGAAGGACAAGACACCCCTTTTCTATCTTGCTACACCCCTAGAAACCAAAGGAGTCTTGAATATGAACCCCCAGTCCCAAAGCTGGGGTCTGGTTATGGGCTATCAGACCTCCTTCACCCTGTCTGCACCCAGACTCCCCTCTGTTCGCTCGGGCTGCCTGCCGCGTGTCTGTCTGTCTTGCTTTGTCTCCCTGGTTGGTGGAAGCTTCCTTGCCAGCCTGTTCTGCCACCCTCCATCTCCTGTTTCCACACTCCCTGACCGCCAGGCTTCGGCTTAGCCCTGCCTGAGCTGCCTTCCATATCGGCAAATGCATCTTCTCCTCTGTTCCTGCCTTAACTTCCCCACCTCTGCCTTCACGCAGGTGGGTATAGCTATCCTCCTACTTCATTCATTCACTCATTTAAAAATCATTATTATTACTTCCTGATCTGGCACCGGGACAGTTTGTTTTATTCCACCACTGACCAAGTATCTGAACTCTCATCTTGATACTGGGTACCGAAAAATATTAAGGAATAAATTAGTTCAGAAAGCTTTGACTAGCATGCTTTCATCAGTAAAGTAAGATTACCTGTTTGTTGGCTTTCAGCACTGCCCTCAGTGTGGCGATCTGCTCCCGTTTGGTGCTCAGCAGGGACTTCAGCTTGAGGATCTCTTCCATTAAGGCTTCCTTGTCTTTGTCGATCATGGGGGCAAGCTCCCGTGCCGCTGCTCTTTGACGAGACAGTTGCAAGGACCGGTCCACAGCTTTCTGCAGATGCTTGATTTGGTCCCGGATTATGGCATTAAGGTTGTAGATGTTCATTGGCTCTTTGCGGATGTCACTTGTGTCCAATACTGGAGATGACGGTGGGGCAGTAATAACAGGAGAGATTGTGGGGGTCTTAGTTGGACTTGGTTCTTTGCTGGCCTCTGTGTTTTCTTTTGCAACTGGTTCAGATGAGGTCCTTGTTTCTACTGGGGATGACACCGGGGATGACACACCCCGCCTGGCTAATCGTGGGGACAAAAGTCCCCTGGGATCATCAGGCCCTTTCAGGCTGCCACTGCGGGTGACTCTGCTTTGCCTATAGTAGTCCAGCATGACCCTGTTGGGGGTTTCATTATTACACAGACACACATGGTGGTAAAGCTGAGCTAACTCCTCACTAAATGTCACTAACTCATCCTGGGCCGTGTTAAGGGTGTTGTGATTTTCGTTCGCTATGCCGGTCATCTTCTGCAACTCCTTCTCCATGTGAGCCATCTGCTCGCCACTCTCCCTGGTGGTCTTCTCAAGGCTGGTCACCTGCTCATCATACATTTGGATCTTACTCTCATACTTGGCCTTCTCTTCAGTATAGTTTTCCACAGATTTATTATATTTCTCCTTCAAGGCCTTAATTTCAGCTTTCAAATCGATCACCTCAGTAACCGCCACCCTGTATTTGCACTCAAGGATCTCTAAGCCGTTGATGTCCACCTCATAGTCGTGAGCCTCCTCCCCCGAGTCCCGGCCCTTCTCGCCGTCCAGCTCGGCCTTCAGCTCCTTGCTGCTCTGCAAGCCCCTCATGGCATTGACGTGCTCCGTGAGCCGGTGCACCCGCTCGTGCTGCTCCGTCAGCGCCCCCTTGGTGTGTTCCAGCTGCGTCTGTGACTCCTGGAGGTTGGCCAGAAGAATGGCCTTTTCCCGCTCTACCTGCAAAGGCAAAAGAAAGTCTCTGAATGACTTCAATGGGATGCCAATGGTAACGTGATCCATTCACAGCTGGGCATGTGCACATTTAAAATCACTGCAGCAGAGCTGATGTTCCCATTATTTCAAATTAAATTGCAGCGTGTTTTCTTATTTCAGCAGTTCTCATAAGTCAACCTAAAAGTACATAATTCTAAAAGAATTACACCGTGAGCAGTTTTGCATCCAAACTCTCTTGCATTATGCACATATACTCATGAAACCTGAACGTTATTCAAACAATCTCATTTTCATCTTTTAACACCTTGCAGAAAACAACATGACTTCAAGAGATAAGCACAGTACTTGGTGTTTATTTACTTTGAGAGCCTTAGAGTACCTCTGCTCCTCAGATCATGTGGGATAAGTCTCAATGTGCCTATGAATCGATCATTCCTTCCTTCCCAGAGCTCAACCCCAAATCAGGTTTAAACCCCAAGGTTTTAACTAACTAAATAATGCTGAGTACCTTAACCCTATCCTTAAAAATGAGCATTTAATCCCCAAAATAAACATGCACTAAATTTGATGGTTTTTAATATAAAAGTCAGAAAATATAGAGTTTTAGGGCTAAAAGAACAATTTACAAATCATTTCAATTCCTTTGATACAGAACAGAAATTTTTAAAATTAGTAATTAATTTGAATAATGTGACAGTTTTATTATTATTAATATATAGGTGGTGACTATTACTGTATGATGAAAACTACTCAGGTCTCCATATAAAATACTGTCTCATTAAACGTAGACATGTAAGAAATTGTAATCTGAGAATTTTTTTAAAGCATTTTCTCTCCTTCCATATGGGTAACTGATATTATGAATTAGGAGTTTTAACATATTTATAATGTAAATATGTTTTTCAACAAGCAAATAATATTGTGTATATTTTCATTATATAAGAGGTATTATGTTGTTCATATCCTTGTGTACTTGCTTTTTCTTTTCTTCTTATATTTCTAATAAACATCATGAGACCTGCTTTAAGGACAATGGATTGATGTTGAATGTCTTTACATCTAAAGGAAGGTATCAATTCAAACTTTCAAACTTCCTGGATCATACATTAAATCCTTTCAAACTCTTCTAAATTCCTAGAAGGCAAGTAAAATTATTATAATTAGAACATGACTAATATTTTTAAATTAGCATATTACTTTTGGATATATGTGCATACATGTAAACTTATAACACGGTAGAGTAGTATTTTTATGATCCTTTGTGGAGCTTGATGTCCTTCATTTAACTGTCATGTGCAGACAGTCCTTATTTGTCAAGGTTCTAACATGCATAGTTAAAACACCAGTCCCCTCAAACATGGTTCAAATTTCAGTTACCAGATATATTAATTGTGAGCAATGCAGGAAGTACAATCTTTGCTGCAAGCTCTTCAGTCTACAAAATCACTACATAACATCATGACTAATGGCTGATCACGTCACTTACTCAACGTCTGCAGTGACTGCTCACTCTGTGTCTGCTATTCAGTTGACTCACAGACAAAAAAGTATGTAGTTGTGTTGTCTTCCTGTCTCCTAGTGATAAACCCATGTGATGTTTTACAAAAATGGATTAAAACAAAAAAACAAAGTGCAGCAAAGAAGCAAAGAGTAACCAAGTTGGAGTGAGAGTTGAACCAAACATAAATGAAGTTATAAAAGAAACAGCTTTCTTTCATGGGAATGTTGACACTGATGCTGTTTGAGGGACTTTAGATATGCAGCCAAAGGAACCTAGTGGAGGCAAATTTATCAACATAATTGGAAAAACGACAGAAGTTGTTTCAAAAAGGATGAAAGTGTCCCAGAGGAAGTGATGCTGGCACATTAAAGGTACTCTCGGAGATATTTCTAGACATTGAAAGTGCAGAGGATAAAATTTTGGAAGCTGTTCTAGACTTAGAAGTGAGGATGACAATTTGCCAAGGCATAAAAAACTTCCTGCTGAATATCATAAATAATATGATGAAAGGAAGGCAAGATTAAACTACTCTTGATAAATTTTTACAAAGAAATAAAATGTAAACTCAATGTTTTTAGTATTTTAAATACAATGTACTAAGTAGTTTCACTATTTTGTTCATTTCTCTATACGTTTATAACCAACAGTAAGTTTTCAGTGTTTGACAAAAAACTTCAAAGATCACAAAACAGTTGTAATTTTCCCCACTAATTTAGTTTGTTTTGCATGGTTTTATCTTGCATGATCATTTTTGCCGCCCTGCACTACTGTGTAAACCAAGGACTGCCAGTATAGTATCATCACACATACTAGAACTTAAAATATAGTTTTGGTATTTCAAATTATTATTCAGAGACTTTTAAGTTGTGGCTTTGATTTTATGACATAGTGCTTGTCCATATCTATGACAGGAACATAATCCACAAATTACATATTATGGCTGCAGAAACCAAAATATTCCCAAAGAATAGTTATTGTAAGTAAAGAACTAAGGCTGTGGCATCAGAGAACTGTGGGGTCAAATCTTGAGACCAGCATTTACTTAGCTGTATGGTACTGAGCAAGCGTCAGTCTAGTAATCTATAAAAAGAACATCATAATACCTGCCTCATGGGAACATTTCGATAACTAAGTGAGACAGTGAACTTAACGCTGAAGGTATTATAATGTTGGTTATTGTTAACAATTGCTTAGCTGTGGCTCAATTCCCATGACCAAAATGCTTCTACGTGGCAAACATATCTGTTTTTCACAAATTTGTATCTGCATGTGTAAAAGCACTCTTTCATTTCAGAGCAAGGCTATATTTGAATACAAATTGTCTTAACTGACTTTCATTAGTTTATAACAAATTGTGTCTCCCTAGGTGAAGATGAATTTACTTACCCAGACTATTAGGCAATAATTCTCAGTGAAAAACCCAGGGAATTATGTAATACAGTATTTCATGAATAGCCAAGTTATTTGAATTTTTCATAAAGGAGATGGAAAATCTACTAGATATTCTAATATTGCCATTATATTCAATCTCACAAAAATGGATTATTTCAGAAGTCTTTTTTTCTTTTTCCCTAGAAAATTAAGTAAATTTGCTCTAAAATGTCTAAACATTATTTAATTAGAAGACATGATTACAGATACAGCTGTTTCCAAAAAGCCCTTCAATAGGAAAAGCCTTTAGATAAAATAAAAATTGGATCAAAACAAAATGCACCGACTGTATCTCAAGCTTATTTTAGAAGCAAAAGTGTTATGATGAATGAAGCCATGCCTTTAGAGCAGTATTCAATCTGTACTCTGCCAATTCAGATTTAACATAAACATTTTCTAAGCCTAAAAAGATAAATCTACAGTTTCTCCATGATAGCATCTCCAGAAAATATCAAATAGAACATTGTCTCTTTCGTGTGTGTAACCTCCATATTATCGTACTGCTTTTCATACTCAATACATTTCTGGTGAAATCAACTGAATAGGGAATCACATCCAAATTACAGATATACACACATATATGTATATGTAATATACATATATAAATGTATTTTTCTCCTAGACAACTAAGTTTGGTCTGACAAAAAATTACTAAATTACATATAATTTTATAAAACTCCAACATTATATTTTCAGTCAGCTATTAAGGCTTACAGTAGCTTATGCTGTCTTTGGGTTTCAAAGAGCAGGTGTTTAACTGTTTAAGATTCATTGTACTTTGAACAAATAAGTACAAAGCACTTTAAAGCTTTAAATGACTTTAGATCTTAAGTGTTACTATCTTAATCTCCACTTGTAAAGAATTTATCCAGGAGAAACATGATGAGTTAATTATAATCTTCTATAGTGACTAAGAATAGTTGCCTTATTTCTTTTCCTATAATCTTTATCTTCTATCTGGAACCGGGAATTTTGTTTTTTCACAGTAGGGCTAGTTGTTCTGCCAGAAAACCTTAATGCAGTATTTGTAAACTGTTTAGTCTAATCATTTTTAACTTGACTGACTTTTTACCTTTTAAATAAACATATTTATATGTATTGAGGATTGATAGATTCTTCTGTGAAGGAACAAAAGAAAAGATCGTCATCATAATTAGCACATTTATATTAGGACTTCTAAAGCAAAAGGAATCAAAGCTGTTTTATAAGCTATCAATGTTCGTAACCTTCTTTTCAACATTGTAAAAGGATGAATTTTATTGTACATAAATTATATCTCAAGAAAGCTGCTATTTTTTACCTGACAAATAATAATTGTATATATTTATGGGGTACAATGTGATTGTAGGATGATTAAATCAGGTTAATTAACATATCCATCACCTCACATACTTATCTTTTTCCTTTACGGTGAGACATTTAAAATACACTCTTTTAGGCCGGGTGCAGTGGCTCACTCCTGTAATCCTAGCACTCTGGGAGGCCAGGAGGATTGCTTGAGCTCAGGAGTTCAAGACCAGCCTGAGCAAGAGCGAGACCCCGTCTCTACTAGAAAATAAAAAAATTAGCCAGGTGCAGTGGCGTATGTCTGTAATTGTAGTCAACAATCCAAGAAGAGAAGAAAACTTCCTAACCGGGATAAAGGGCATCTATGAAACACCCACAGATATTACATTTAATGGGGAAAGAATGAACATTTTCCTCCAAAGATCAGGAACAAGACAAAGAAGTTTGCTATTGCCACTTTTATTTGTCATTGTACTGAAGTTCTAGCCAGGGAAATTAGGCAGGAAAATCAAATAAAAGGCATGTAGATTGGAAAGGAAAAAGTATAATTATCTCTATTTGCAGATCACATGATCTTGTATATAGAAATTCTTAGGGAATCTACTAAAAAAACCAATTAGAACTAATTAACAAGAACAATAATGTTGCAGGATACAAGATCAATATATGAACACTAATTGTATTTCTGTACACTAGCAATGAACAATTGAAAATGAAATTAGTAGAACAATTGTTTTTATAGCACTATCAAAAAATAAAATCCTTAGGAACAAATTTAACAAAAGAAGTGCAAAATGTATCAGATGCTCCTCAATTTATGATGGAGTTACATTCTAATATACCCATCGTAAGTTGAAAATATAAGTCAAAAATGCTTTTAAGTCTACAAAAGAAAAAGGAAAAAAAAGAAAGAAAGAAAAAATGTTTTAATACACCTAACCTACCAAACATTATAGCCTAGCCTAGCCTATCTTAAATGTGCTCAGAACACTTAACATTAGCCTATATTTGGGCAAAATCATCTAAAATAAACCTATTTTATAATAAAGTGTTGAATATCTTATGTAATTTATTGAATACTGTACTGAAAATGAAAAACAGGATAGTCATATCGGTACTCAAAGTACAGTTTCTAATGAATGCCTATTGCTTTCGCACCATCGTAAAGTTGAAAAATTGTAAGTCAAACCATTGCTGAGGACCACTGAGAACCATCTGTACTCTGAAAATTGTAAAGCATTGTTGAAGAAATTACAAAAGACTTAAATAAAAGGATGAACATCGTTGTTCTTGGATCAAAAGACTTAATGTTAAGATGGCAATACTTCCAAATTGGTCTACATATTCAACGCAGACCCTATCGAAATTTCAGCTGGTTTCTTTGTAGAAATTGACAAGCTGATCAAAAAGTTCACATGGAAATGCAAAGGATCCAGAATGGCTGAAACAATCTGTAAAAAAGTTCTTAAAAAAGAACAAGTGAAATTCTCTATTTCAAAAATTACTACTCTGGGAGGCCAAGGCGGGCGGATTGTTCTGAGCTCAGGAGTTCGAGACCAGCCTGAGCAAGAGCGAGACCCCGTCTCTACCAAAAACAGAAAGAAAATTAATTGGACAGCTAAAAATATATAGAGAAAAAAATTAGCCGGGCATGGTGGCACATGCCTGTAGTCCCAGCTACTCGGGAGGCTGAGACAGTAGGATTGCTCAAGCCCAGGAGTTTGAGGTTGCTGTGAGCTAGGCTGATGCCACGGCACTCGCCCCAGGCAAGAGAGTGGGACTCTGTCTCAAAAAAAAAAAAAAAAAAAAAATTACTACAAAATAACAATAATCAAAATAATGTGGTACTGGCACAAGAATAGACAGAAAGATGAATGGAATAGAATTGAAAGTTTAGAAATAAACCCATACATCTACAGCCAAATGATTTTTCACAAGAGTACAAAGACAATTCAACGGGAGAAAGAATAGAACAGTCTTTTCAACAGATAGTTTTTGGATAACTGGATGCCCACATGCAAAACAGTAATGTTGAACTCCTACCTCACACTGTATACAAAAATTACATCAAAATGGAAGACCTAAATGTATGAGCTAAACTGTAAAACTCTTGGAAGAAAACCTAGCCATGAATCTTTATGACCTTAGGTTAGGCAATGGTTTCTGTATGACATTCAAAGCACAAGAGCAAAAGAAAAAAAAATAAATTAGACATGTCAAGATTTAAAACTTTTTAGCTGGGTGCAGTGGCATGCATCTGTAGTCCCAGCTACTTGGGAGGGTGAGGTGAGAGGATCACTTAAGCCCAGGAGATCAAGGCTGTAGTGTGCCATGATCACACCGGTGAATAGTCACTGCACACCAGCTTGGGCAACACAGTGAGACCCCATCTCTAAAACAAACAAACAAACAACAACAAAAACTTTTGTGCATCAAAGGACATCATCAAGGAAGTGAAAAAACAACCCACAGAGTGTGAGAAAATATTTGCAAATCATATATCTGATAAGGGATTTGTATCTGAATAAAGAACTCCTACAACTCAGAAATAAAGACAACTGAAACAAAAAAATGGACAAAGGAGCTGAATAACATGTTCCCAAAGAAGACATACAAATGGTTAATAAGTACATGAAAAGATGCTCAACATCATTACCTATCAAAGAAATGCAAGTCAAAACCATAACAATTCTAGGATCATTGTGTTTTTCTAGGAAAAAACAAACAAACAAACAAACAACAAAAAAACCATAACAAGATACTACTTCATACCCACGAGAATGGCTATGCTCAAGAAGGCAGATAATAAGTATTGGTGAGGAAATGGAGAAATCAGAACCCTCATACATTGCTGGTGGGGATATAAAATGGTGTAGCCACTTTGGAAAACAGTTTTCCAAAACCAGCAATTTCCTCAGAGTGTGAAACATAAAGTCACCATATGACCCAGCAATTCTACTTCTAGGATTCCACCCAAAGAATTAAACCACATGCGCACACAAAAACTAGTACACAAATGTTCATAGCAGCAATATCTATAATAGCTAAAAAATGTAAACCACTCAAATGTCCATCAACTAGTAAATGGTTAAATAAAATGTAGTATATCTATACCATGGAGTATATTTGGCAATAAAAAGGAATGAAGTGTTAGTATGTTACGACATGGGTGAATCTTGAAAATGTTATGCTAAGTGAAAGAAGTCAGTCACAAAAGACCATATATTGTATAATTCCATTTATATGAAATGTCTATAATACAGAAATCTAAAAAGACAGAAAGTAGATTAGTGATTGTCCAGGACTGGAGGTTCAGGGAAAATGGGGAGTGGCTGCTAATAGATACATGGTTTCTTTTTGCTGTGATGAAAATGTTCTAAAATTGGCTCTTGTGATGGTTGCTCAATTCTGTGAATATATTAAAAACAACTTTAAGAGGGTGAATTGTATGGTATGTGAATTATAAAGGTGTTCTAAAAAAGACCATTTAGACTCTTCTCCTGATTGTGCTTATAAATTCTATTTTGATGTTTATTAATATACAGTAGAAAAAGTAAGGCTTCTGAGAAATGTGTTTGCCTATAAAGTTTATAAAGGACTTTGTACTAGGAAATTGTCACTTTAAGTTTTAAAAGAACTGACCAATCTTGATTTAATTAATTTCATCCCATAAATATTCTGTGAGTCTTTAAGCAGAGATATTTGACTTGTTTGAACTTTCTCTGTGTGTTGCAACTCCACTTACTAGATTTTTGTGGGGGTTTTTTTGTTGTTGTTGTTATTTTTGAGATAGAGTCTCGCTCTGTCATGCTGGGTAGAGAGCAGTGGCATCATAGCTCACTGAAACCTCAAACTCCTGACTCAAGCAATCTTCCTGCCTCAGCCTCCCGAGTAGCTGGGACTACAGGCGCGCGCCACCACACCTGGCTAATTTTTCTATTTTTAGTAGAGGTGGGGTCTCAAACTTGCACAGATTGGTCTCTAACTCCTGAGCTCAAGTGATTCTCCCACCTTGACCTCCCAGAATGTTAGGATTACAGGTGTGAGCCACCATGCCTGGCAGACTTACTAGATTTTTGACTGAGAGCAAATGAGATAACACAGTTGTGCCTTAGTTTCTGTCTATAATATGGGGATAATAATACGAGCTACCCCGTACAGTTGTTATAAGCACCAACCTATTAAGCAAACCCATATAAACTGCTCTGAACTCTAATGGAACATATAGCAAATTACCACTACCACTTACCATCAATCATTATAGGAAAAATTAAAATTGCCTTTACTACAGTGGATCCAAACATAATATGAATCTATTTCTTCCACATCCATGAGGATACAACAAAATATGTTAATTTCAATTTTTCACAGAAACATTACTGTTGTCTCACACTACATGTACAATTATTAATATGTTAATATATCCAGTGTGATATTGAAAAAAAATCCAAAATGTTTTCTCCTGCTTAGTTTGACTTTATGCAGATGTAAAGTTAAACAGAGGCTACTTATCAAAGGTAGAAATTTCAGCACGAGTACAAAGCACTCCTTTAAGTAGATTAAGTAATTGAGTTAGTTTTTCCAGACAGATCTACTTATTTTCATTCTAATAAAACTAATTAAAGTACTTGATTGTCACTGGAAAATGTCAATTATAATCTGTTTGAAATAATGAGGTCTTGAGGGCCCCAAAAACTCAAAATAATTTATCCACAATAATACCCTGAAAAATTTCTCTCAGTGAATAAAGGATGACACTAATTGAGCTGTTCACCATCAAGGACTATTGTCAAGTTTATAGGAACACTTAGGTTAATAAAATGTTTTCTTACTGTATTTTTTGTCTATAGGCTTCTATGTTATGTGAAAGTTAGCATAATTAGATAAATTTAAAACATTTCTTGTAATTTACTCCATAATCTAGAAAGACACAGTTTAGTAAAATATTCACTCCAATTTTCTCTGGGAAAAATAACTCCCTAATTCAGACACAGGCTCACCATCGCTTGCCTTTTCCCATACTTTCTATGATTTATGTTTATATAAAGTGGTGATTGGGACCTTCTTGGCACCTCAGAAACTGATGGCAGTTTCCGGAACAATAACATAAAATGTTATGACTTATACATAGTTCCATATTTACCATCTCATTTGGTCTTTGCAATTCTACAAAGGAGATGAGGCACCATCAACAGGGCTTCAATGTATTAATCTGCAAGTTGTATGTGATACAACTCTAGGAGACACTAAATTGTAGTAGATACAGATTTTTATAGCTGTTGTTACTATTTCCCAGCAGATGGCAGTATAGCATCTTGCAGAAGGGGACCTTTTTTTGTTTTTTTTCCTTTTTCATAATTCCAACAAAGGCACGGTAGAGACTAGTGGTAGGGCTACTGTATTACCTTTCCCTTTCTGAATGAGCCTCAGAGAAGTGAAGCAACTCACCCAACATTCCTGATAACCAAGGCAGAAGCATAAATTTTTTTTTCTGGAACCAGGTTAAGTAAATACCTATGGATGGGAAAACATAATTTATGTGCATAAATGGAGCTTTGTAAGATAAGAAAAGGCCAGTAGGGTATGGCTTAGGTATGCTGTTTTTTAAAGGAGTTCTTTTTTAAAAAAAAAAAATTATTTATTGTAATTGACAATAAAGTTGTACATATTTATCATGTACAACATGATGTTTTAAAATATGTATACATTGTGGAAATTGAGCTAATTATAACATACCAATTACCTCACATACTTATCATGGTTGTGGTGAGAACACCTGATTATCTACTCTCTTAGTGATTTTCAAGAATACAATACATTGTTTTTTTTTTCTTTTTTTTAGCAGTTTCTAGCAGACTCCAAAATACATTGTTTTTAACTATAGTTACCACGTTGTACAAGAGATCTCTTGAACTTATTCCTCCTATCTATCCAAGGGGTTCTTGATCAAAGGGAAGAAAATATTAAATGCTGTATATTGCCTGGTTTAGGGTGTTATATCCCTGCCTGTGAGCATCTACATTGTCACAATGTCAAAAACTGTCAAGTTGGATTTGGAGGCACTCAGCATTCTCTCAGATGCAGTGTTTTGGACTCACACCAAAAGAAATCCTAAAGCATAAGGGGACTATGAAAATACAAACTGTCACATTCCAAGCATGCTGATGCCATAAGCTGAAATATACAAAACTCAGAGCTACCCAACAGCATAGTAAGTGCTACACCGACAACAGCCACAGTATCAAAATCCAAAAAGGGTGAAATAAAAGTGTTACCATAACTCACTTGGTGGCAATATTCAGGCAGTTCTAAACTCCTGGGGCAGCCATACTGCACCTGACTGATGCGAGGCCTTTTACGGTCCTCATTTTTCCCTCTGGGTGTGAACACTCACTACAGAAATGTTCATATTATTGGATCACTGGGTGCTGCACCTGACCCCACTGGGGATATCACAACATATACGGCATATGCTGCATATTACCTTTCCACATTCTGAAAATTTAATTTCAAAACACATCCAGCCCCAAGCATTTCAGATAGCTATACCTAAAGTGCATTTGATTGGCTCCTCTTCAGAATGTCCAGAACAGTGGTACTGATACACAGTATATGCTTTATAGTACATAAGGACTGTTGTTTATCAGAAGTGCTGTGTTATTATCAAGCCTCATTAATATCAAAGCCAATTACAATAAATTCTAGGCAATGTATCCTGTAATATTTTTATAATTTGTTTATTTATATAAATTAAACCCAAGGGAGTGCATAGCTAAGGAAAAGCAATCAGAAATAATTCATGAGAAGATATACCCTGCTACACTACACTCAACAGTTTGAATAAAATATATTAGGAAATGCTGAAATGATTTTTAAAAAATGCTGAATACAAGAAGACAAATGGTTATCTGCCTAAAAATAAAATTAAAAGTTTATGTTGTTGGTGTGAGGCTGGGAGGTACAAAGCCCTTCCTGTGTTGAGCCTGGTTTTCACAACTAGATTTGGAGCAAACTTTGGGATATAAGACCCTGCCTGTGGCCCTCTACGTCTTTGCAAACTGTCCACATTAATTAGGTACTGACGAAAGGTATGAAGGTACACAGATTCTGGTATGTTGAGGGAGGGTTTACCCAGCAAAGTTTTTCTTGCTCTACATTTTGCTAAATGAACATCCCTTTCCAGACCTTCTCACACTATGAAATTTACTTTTTTTTTTTTTGAGATAGTTTTTCTCTGTCACCCTGGCTAGAGTACAGTGGTGTCATTGTAGCTCACTGCGACCTCAAACTCCTGAGCTCAAGCAATCCTCTGCCTCAGCCTCCAGGTGCACACTGCCCCCACCTGGCTAATTTTTCTATTTTTTGTAGAGATGGGATCTCACTCTTGCTCAGGTTGGTCTCTGAACTCCTGGCCTCAAGCAATCCTCCTGCCTTGGCCTCCCAGAGTGCTAGGATTATAGGCGTGCGCCATCGCGCCTGGCCAGCCACATTATTAAACTTATTTCTGGATTAAAATTAAACATTATAAGAACAAATTCTTTTAGCAGCCAAAAGTGCTGGGCAGGTAAATTGCATGATATATTAAATCTTGATATAGTATTAAAAATAAATCTAGTAACAAATTCACTTCATTGGCTCTCTAGTCTCTTACTTCTTCTGCTAATTACATTTTTCAGTCATCATTTCTGTGGAGGCAGAAAATTATAAGCTCTGTTTGCTATAAAAATAAGTGTCACCAGAGTCTTAATAGACTCCAGTTATCAGCTGTGTATGAAGAATCTTGGAGGGATAGGATTGCGATGGAATATTAAGCCTCAAATGTAATCACTTAACAAGCATGTTAAACCAGATTCCTAGTTCAGTAGATCTACGTGGAACCCAACAATTTGCAGTACAAATAAGTCCCCACATGATGCTGCTGCTGTCCTCAAACAACTTTCCCCTAGGTGTGGCAGGGAGGCCGGATGCTAAACTAGAAACCTATTTCACAATGAGGTAAGGTTAAAGGCTCGGAGTCTTCACAAGGTATTTGATTTGAAGATGTTAAAAAGTTAAGGCTTAGCTTGGAATAAGAATCCTTTGGTTTCAGATTTATACCTATTCTGTAATCATATGGTATCCTGGCTAATGTGTATATAGGAAATTTATGTCTTTTAAGGCTTAAGGAATTCCTGTGCAATGTAAGCATTAATCTGGAAGCTATATATAACTGCTTGTGATAGAAAACTGCATTTTCTGTCATTTCACTTGTGTGTAAAGCTTTTGATTTCTCTTGTTAGTCAGAAACACATCAAGGTTCTGTCTTTTCTTACACTTGATTAAAATTTAATTTGTGGCTCTAAGAACTTTGTTCCTTAAAGTGATGCAAATGAGAAATTTCTCTTCAACATCCCTTCTGTCACGTCTTCCTAAAATATACTTTCAAAGTTTCTGGCTGAAGAAGCAATATTTAAAAAACTAATCTGGAATTAAAACATGAGAATCAGAAATCCCAGAACATGCTACATGCAATCTACAAGAAATTCACTCTGGCAGCCCTCAACCAAGTTCTTACCTGCATAAGCTGCTGCTTCAATTTCTGTATTTCTGAAATGTTCAGCTCACTGAATAAGTCAGAGACAGGGTGCAGAGACTCTCCTTTCCTTAAGGTGGGAGTCCGATAGTCTCCGTTCAGTTTCACAAGAGGCCCATGGATATGCCCATTCATTTTGTCATCATTGTTTGGTTCACTCCCGTCCTCGGCAAACTTGAGTCCATCTACCGAGATGCTGATGTGGTTATCATTGAGGGTGATGTACTGGGAGAGCTCCTTCCGCAGGTTGTTCTTTTGTTCCCTTTCGTTTTTTAAAGTCTCAAGGGCTTCCTCCAGTTGGTGCTCGGCGATCTCTTTCAATCGGATGGCATCTTCCAGCTGGCTGTTCAGCAGCACCGTCTCCTCCTCAAATCGCTTAATCTCATGCTTTAAGCCTTCATATTCAACCTGAATCACATAGGATAAAGATGATTCATAAAACTAAAACTTGGATCTTACAAAACTGCCATGAAACACTCTAGTGGACCTAATCAACAAAAAAATACATAACGCTAGTCTACAAAATAATTCATAAAAAGCACATAGAATACCAGTAAGAAATGGTTTGTCTTTAGAAATTATATACTATATGTAATTAGATATTATAATAATGTAACATAAACACATATTATGTATAATTAGATATAATGATATAAATGTACATAACTGTATATATAATTTAATTCTTAGCAAACGTGAAACTGTCTACTGTCTTATAATTTCTTTTAGAGGATGCGGTGGTCAAAAGGGGGCACTGTTTGCCTGATAAATTAGGAATATTTTTTGTAATAATTTATAATACTTGCAATCTAAGAAAAAATTTTATATCACCATCACTTTGTTTTATTTCATTATTAATAAGGAGGAAATTTTTATACCCAGAGATAAATTTGTTAAAAGAGCATAATAAGAACATAATCTCAGTAAAATATGTTTCAGAGTAAAATGAGAAAGCAAAGTAATTTTTGTGTGCTTAAGGACAGAATCTGGAAGAACAGATACAAACTATCCAGTAACAAAAGGTATCTATATTGTCATTAATGTAATATTCTTTTGAATTATAACTGAGTAAAAGCCTGCTCAAACAACATCTTGGTCATGAAAGCCCACAGGTGATCAAGATCTCTCCTTTGAGCTGACATGCCTTCCTTGGGACATTTTCGATGGCACTTATCACATGCCACACGTGCTATCTTTTATTTTTTTTTTAAAGACGTCTCACTATATGCTCAGGCTGCCTTGAACTCCTGAGCTCAAGAGATCCTCCTGCCTCAGCCTCCTGAGTAGCGGGGACTATAGATGGGCACTATTGTGCCTGGCTTCATGCCACCTCTTAATAAACATTTTATATCCACGATTACATTGTAATCTCTTTAGACAGAGGAAGAACTTTTTTATTCTACTAGATGTTCCTTATAGTGCTTCAATGTTCTTTCATGGTGTTTAAAACAGAATTCTGCTCCTCAATAAGCATTTGCTAAACAAATAACTACTGTGAATGAAAAATAAACTAGAAGAAGTAATATCAAGTCATCATGATATTAGATACTCTTATAAACTATGTCCTTAGTTTTATATTTATTTTAGTATTTATATTAGTTTGAACTTAAATTTTAAAAAAGATTTTAAAAACTAAAGAATAGGGATCATAGACCATTGTCATTTTCACATATATCTATTTCTCCCCCCACGCTCCTTCACATAATCTCAAAGCAATGTTTGTGTTGCAAAGGTTAGGGTATAGGTTTAGTTGAGATGTAGGTTTGCCTGATGTTACTGAGTCCTAAACGCAAGTGACTTAGTCAAGATGGAAGTTTGTTTCTCTCTCAGGTAACAGTTTGGAGGTAGATAGTCAAGGGCCAGTAGGGAATCTCTGCTCCATGGGGTCATCCAGGAACCTGGCTCCTTTTTGTTTATTGCACTGTCTTCTACTCTAGTCTGCACGATCTAAGGTGGCTTGCCATCTTGATCATGTCCCAAGCAGTGGAACAAAGTAGGAGCACACGTTCTCCCTTTAAGGACATCCAAATTGCCCATATCACTTCTCCTCATGTTACAGCGTCCCATCAATTTAGACATCAAATAATTTCAGAGCAGAGATCACCAAATGGCACCCACAGACCATCTAGCCTGTAAATGTGTTTTGTTTGGCTTGCAAAATGTTATAAAACTTTTTGAATTAGTGGGCAAAGGACATGAACAGAAACTTTTCAAAAGAAGACAGAATAATGGCCCAAAAACATATAAAAAAATGTTCAACATCTCTAATCATCAGGGAAATGCAAATCAAAACCACAATGAGATATCACTTATCTCCAGTGAGACTGGCCTTTATCAAAAATCCCAAAACAATAAATGTTGGCGTGGATGCGGAGAGATAGGAACACTCATACACTGCTGGTGGGACTGCAAACTAGTGCAACCTCTGTGGAAAGCAATATGGAGATACCTCAAAGAGATACAAGGAGAAGTACCATTCGATCCAGCAATCCCATTACTGGGCATCTACCCAAAAGATCAAATGATACTCTATGAGAAAGACACCTGCACCCGAATGTTTATAGCAGCACAATTCACAATTGCAAAGATGTGGAAACAACCCAAATGTCCATCAATACATGAGTGGATTAATAAAATGTGGTATATGTA
>RJWJ010030514.1:0-19855 GCA_004363605.1 Indri indri | reverse complement strand
CCACCAGCAGTGTATGAGTGTTCCTATCTCTCCGCATCCACGCCAACATTTATTGTTTTGGGACTTTTTGATAAAGGCCAGTCTCACTGGAGATAAGTGATATCTCATTGTGGTTTTGATTTGCATTTCCCTGATGATTAGAGATGTTGAGCATTTTTTCATATGTTTTTTGGCCATTATTCTGTCTTCTTTTGAAAAGCATATGTTTTTTGGCCATTATTCTGTCTTCTTTTGAAAAGTTTCTGTTCAATTTTTAAATTTAGTTGGGCATGGTGGCCTGTACCTGTAGTCCCAGGTGGTCAGGAGGCTGAGGCAGGAGGATTGCTTGAGCCCAGGAATTTCAGGTTACAGTAAGCTATGATTGAGCCACCACGCTCTAGCCTGGGTGATGGGGTGAGACTGTCTCAAAAAACAAAAAAAAAATCAAAACAAAAAAGCCAAAAAAAGCTTTAAAAGGTACCTTTTTTTTTTGAGTTAATAATGTAAGAAAGACTCCATTGACAAGGTTCAGTTCCCAAAACCCTCAGTTCTTTAGAGATGGACTAAATGGCTGGTGTCATCATGTACAAAAGTGTCTTGAACTTGATGGAGCTTAAGTTGAGAAATAGTTTCTATATTTTATTTTTAATTCCATTTTTCCATGAACTCTTTGAAGTCCCTTCATATGTCGTGACCAAAAAAGGAAGGTTTATTCCGGGTATGCAAGAACAGTTCAACACTAGGAAATCTGTTACTGTAACTTACCACATTAATGGGTTACAGGAGTAGACATATGATCATCTTGATGGATGCCATAAAGTATGTATTCTTTTAAATTATATTTTGGAAATTTCAAACATACACAAAAAGAATCATATAGATGATGTCATACCCAAAAGGCATCTATTCTGTTTTGTTGACATCTTTGAGATATAATTCATGGATGATAAAAGTCACCCATTTAAAGTGTACAGTGGCTTTTAGTATATTCAGAGTTGTGTAACCATCACTGCAATCTGAGTTTAAAACACTTTTTACCCCAAAAAGAAACACTGAATCCATCAGCAGTCAGTCTCAATACCCCTCTTCTCCCTTTATCCCTAAGCAACCACTAATTTGCTTTGTCTCCATAGGTTTGCCTATTCTGGACATTTCATATGAATGGAGTCATATGCTATGTGGTCTTCTGGGGCTGGCTTCTTTGACTTAGCATAGTGTATTTAAGGTTCATCTATCTCGTAACATGTATCAGTACCGTATTACTTTTTATTGCCAAATAACATTTCATTATATCAATATACCATATTGCGTTTATACATTCATCAGTTGACAGAAATTTGAATAGCTTCCACTTTTTGGCAATTAAGAAATGCTGCAACGAACATTCATATACAAGTTTTTGTGTGAACATGTTTTTTTTCTCTTAGATATACATCTAAGAATAGAATTTTAGGGTTATATAGTAGCTGTATGTTTAACTTTTTGAGGAACTGCCAAAATGTTTTCCGAAGCATCTGCACCATTTTACATTCCCACGAGCAATGTATGATGGTTTTAGTTTTCCACATCCCCATCACCACTGTTATTGGCCATCTTTTTGTTATTAAAAAAAAAGTGGGTATGAAGCAGTGTCTCATTGTGGTCTTGATTTGCATTTCCCTAATAACTAATGATATTGAGCATCTTTTCATGTGCTGATTAGCCATTCGTATATCACCTCTGGAGAAGTATCTTTTTGGACCCCTTACCCATTATTTAATTGAAGTGGTAAGAGCGAACATCCTTGTTGTGTTCTGATCTTGGGTGAGAGATTTCAGTCTTTCAGTATTAAGTATGATGTTAACTGTAGGATTTTCATATATGTTGTTATAAGGTTGAGGAAGTTCCCTTCTATTCCTAGTTTGTTGAGCAATTTAATCATGAAAGGGTGTATTTTGTCATATGCTTTCTCTGCAACTATTGAGATGACCACGTGACTTTTGCCATTTACTCCTAATATGATATATTAGTTGATTTTTATATATTAAGTCAACCTTGCATTCCTGGTATAAATCTAATTTGGTAATAGTATATGTTGGAGGATTTGGTTTGTTAGTATTTTGTTGAGGGTTTTTGCATCTATATTCAAAAAAGCGGTTGGTCGAGGCATCTATTATTGATTTAATAACTCATTAAAGGAGGAAAATACAGAATTTTTAAACTTTAAATACCTTAAATAATAGACTTATAAAAATTAATAGGAAACATCACCCCGCCTAATAAAATATCGAATGTATCTTGTTAATTTTGAGAGCTAAGGGGTATCCGCTCCTTAAATATTCAGACTTGCCTTTGAAGCCTTTGCCAGTGCAGTAAGATAAGAAAAGAGAAGGATTTATTAAATGGACTAGGAGATCTCATAGTGTTGGTTATGTGTGTTTCTAACAAAACACACACTCTTAATCTGGATTTAAATGATTGGACCAGGTACTTAAACTAGTACAGCCTGGCAGGGTAGTTCCACCTGACACAGTGATAAATCAATCCAGAACCTTTTCATGGGTTCATGATTAGGGATAGGGATATAGATCTACCTGCACACCATGCATGAGATTATGGGGACTGAGAAAGTGGGTAAATAGAAGTCTCTAGACTTTAATTGGGTGCCAGACAGGTTTCCTTCTTGTCTAAATGTATCCTTACAAACTAGTCTTCTCTCGGTACCTTCCGTGTATTGGTTCAAGGATGCATGCAGATACCAAAATCCATGTACATACTCAAGTCCTGCAGTCAGCCCTGCAGAACCCATGGATACTAAGTCAGCCCTCTGTATATGCAAGTTTTGCATCCCATGATGCTGTATTTTGGATCTGCATTTGGATGCAGATGTAGAACTCTTAGATATGGAAGGCTGACTGTAGGAGTTTCTACTCCTTGTACTAGGTATGCACATTGCAAAAGACATGAAATCATTTAATTATATCGATGTTTCTGCTCACAATAGAGACAAAACTGTAAAATACAAGGAATAATTTTAACAAACTTGTTAATAAGACATGTGCAAGACCTATTTGAAGAAATCTCTAAAATGTTATTTAGAACCATTTTTAAAATTGAAATAAATCCAATGTTATTATATAGAAAGACTCAATTATAAAGATACCAGTTCCCAAATTTAAAAATTTTAACATTTAACCTTATTCTGTACAAAATCCTAATGTAATATTTTCTTTGGATATAAAGTTCATATATAAGAATATGTCAGAATCTCATTAACATTTTGAAAATGAAGAAATATTAAAAGGTAGTACCAATCCAGATATTAGATAGTATTAGAAAGATACAAAAAATTAAAAGTGTAGTAGTGATGCCAGAAGAGACAAGTCAGTTAAATATAAAATCTATAGGGTGTATATGTAAGAATTTGGTATATTATAAAATGACATTTTAAATTAGTTGAAAAATTGATAAGTTGTGTTATTGCCAGTGTTCACCTTAAATTCCAAAGGTATAAAGACGTAAAAGTAAATAATGACACAATACCAGAAGATATAGATAATATATAGCTGTTAGATGATGAAACTTTCAGAATGACACCAAGGACAGAAGTCATCAAGAAAAAATATTGCTGGAAAAAGTAAAAATTTTGAATACATAATTTAAAACTGAAAAGAAAAATTGGGGAAATATTTGTGACATAATGACACACAATGCATATCATTAACATATAAGCATTCTTACAAATCAATAAGAAAAATATGAACATTCCAGAAGAAAAGTCAAGATGTCAGTAGGCAAATTCACAAAAGAAAAATGAAAGCACAAAGTCAGTAAACACATGAAAAAAGTTCTCTTTGTTTTCCTTCATGTATACAAACATACTTATTAAGCAATACTGTTTATCTGCCACTGCTCATGAATACCCATTTATGGAGTAAAAAGCATGGTTTCTATGAAATTGAAAGGTAAGTAAGTTCTCTTTATGAAGGGAAGTATAGGAACAAAATTATATAAGCCTTTTCTTTGATTCAGAACTGTGAGAATGCAGATCACATGGCCTAATCCTTGTTCAGGCTCTGTGTTACAAATTTCTGTTCTCTGCTCACAACAGAAACAAAAGGATACAAAATATTTGTGACTCAGGAAGATAAAGAACCTGTTGCCAATGAATCCCATTGAGACAAGCAAAGAACACTAAACAAGCCTAATTCCTGGCTCTGCTCCATCATAAGCATCAAATTATGTTGTGTGTCTTTTTGCTAATCAGTAATACAAAATAAATAGGTGAATTATTTAATTAGATGAAAGAAAAAGAAAGTATTCTCTTTCTGCTAAATATTTTGATCTAGACAATCTTTAACCATATGTAATGTAGTCTTCAACCTCTTGGTTCAGATGAATTGCTTGATGGAACATGGGTTTTAATTTTTAATTTAAAAATGTTAAATCATGTTCATTCACAAGTTAATGCCTATTATTTTTACCTATTTTATAAATGAAATCACATCTCTTGCTTTCTGTGTTTTCCATTAAGTTTCTAGTTTTGGGGATAGCCTCTATGATTTATTATCCCCCTGATATAAAAAGTATAATAGACATATTATTAAAGAATTAGTGTTTTCTGCACTTCTTAAGCATAAGCACAACCTAGACCTTTACAGATCAACATTTATGTCCTCATGGAGTTTATAATTACAGAGAATGAAAGGTACAAATTTTAAAAGTTGTCTTTAGGAACTTTAGCTTCTACCCATGGAGGAGTAACTGGTATCAGACTTGCTTTCTTATGATAAATAACTAGAAAACTAGACAAAACATCTAAAACACCTGCATTTATTTAATTTAATTTTTTTTAATTTTTTTTTATTTCGGCATATTACAGGGGTGCAAATGTTTAGGTTACGTACATTGCCCTTGCCCAACCTGAGTCAGAGCTTCAAGCATGTCCATCCCTCAGACAGTGCACACCGCACCCATTAGGTGTGTATATACCCATCCCCTCCTCCCCACTCCCGTTTTTACCTGACACCCGAAGAATGTTATTACTATATATGCACTTAAGTGTTGATCAGTTAATACCAATTTGGTGGTGAGTACATGTGGTGCTTGTTTTTCCATTCTTGGGATACTTAGTAGAATGGGCTCCAGCTCTATCCAGGATAATACAAGAGGTGCTAGATCACCATTGTTTTTTGTGGCTGAGTAGAACTCCATGGTATACATATACCACATTTTATTAATCCACTCATGTATTGGTGGGCACTTGGGTTGTTTCCACATCTTTGCAATTGTGAATTGTGCTGCTATAAACATTCGAGTGCAGATGTCTTTTTTATAGAATGTCTTTTGTTCTTTTGGGTAGATGCCCAGTAATGGGATGGTTGGATCAAATGGTAGTTCTAGTTGTATCTCTTTGAAGTATCCCCATATTGCTTTCCACAGAGGTTGTACTAGTTTGCAGTCCCACCAGCAGTGTATGAGTGTTCCTATCTCTCTGCATCCATGCCAACATTGATTGTTTTGGGACTTTTTGATAAAGGCCAGTCTCACTGGAGATAAGTGATATCTCATTGTGATTTTGATTTGCATTTCCCTGATGATGAGAGATGTTGAGCATTTTTTCATGTTTGTTGGCCATTCTGTCTTCTTTTGAAAAGTTTCTGTTCATGTCCTTTGCCCACTTTTTGATACGGTTGATTTTTTTCTTGCTGATTTTCCTGAGTTCTAAATAGATCCTAGTTATCAGCCTTTTATTGAATGTGTAGCATGCAAAAATTTTCTCCCATTCTGTAGGTTGTCTGTTTGCTCTTGTGACAGTTTGTCTGTGCAGAAGTTTTTTAATTTGATCAGGTCCCATTTATTTATTTTTGTTATTGCCGTTATTGCCTTTGGGGTCTTCTTCATAAATTCTTTGCCTAGGCCAATGTCTATAAGAGTTTTTCCAGCATTTTCTTCTAGAGTTCTTATAGTTTCACGCATTAGGTTTAAGTCTATTACCCAGCATGAATTGAGTTTTGTGAGAGGTGAAAGGTATGGATCCTGATTCAGTCTTCTACATGTGGCTATCCAGTTTTCCCAGCACCATTTATGGAATAAGGATTCTTTTCCCCAATGTATGTTTTTGTCTACTTTGTCAAAGATTAGATGGCTATATGAGGATGGTTTTATATCTGGATTCTCAGTTCTGTTCCATTGGTCTATGTCTCTGTTCTTGTGCCAGTATCATGCTGTTTTAGTTACTATAGGCTTGTAGTATAACTTGAAGTCTGATAAATTGATGCCTCCCAATTTGTTCTTTTTGCTTAAGGTTGCTTTTGCTATATGGGGTCTTCTCTGGTTCCATACAAAGTGTAGAATTATTTTTTCTAGATCTGTGAAAAATGATTAAAACACCTGCATTTAGATGTTGCAATAATTAGTTTAGGACTGATATCCCTGGAAAAAGGGAAACAAACAGGGTAAGCCTTGTGCCTGGATGCACAGTCTGGGCCACAGGACCTGGAGGGGGAGCCAAGCAAAGCTCTTAAGTTTGCTGAGTCAGAGATTGGCGTTTCAGAGCCAGAATACTGGCAATGAGAAATCTAAATAGAGAAAGAGCTCCAGAAATTTCTTCAGAAAGGGGTCCCCTAGAATCTTGCTAAAAACTTAGTTGTATTTGTGTAGGACAAAACTCTAGATGAGGAGGAAATACCAGGTGTCTGTAAACTGGAAAGTTCCCAGAGCTAACACAGTGCCAGGAGACATTTGAATTCCAGCCAGCCAAAGTGAAGAGACTTGACTGAATACCTGAGGTATTCAGTAAGGATTCCAAAAGGGTCACACTTAAGTAGCAGGCCTAAAATAGTCCTAGAATAAAGGCCACTCTAGCCTTGAAAGGATCAAGTTGATCTGCAAGCAGTTTAGCTGCCAGCTAAAGCAAACTCAACACTCTTTAAAGGAAGCCACAAAATCTAGACACTCAAGAGCATAATATGTAATATCTAGCATCCAATCAAAGTTACCAGACACTCTCAAGAAGCAAGAGAATATGATCCATAAAAAGGAGAAAAATTAGTAAAAAGAAACATACCCAGAAATGGTCCAATTAGCAGACAAGGAATTTAAAACAGCTGTTGAAAAAATGTCCAGATTTATAGCAAAACATGGAACATGATGAGAAAATGAATATATTTTTAAAAACCAGAGTTCTAGATACAAAAATTCTGAAATGAAAAATGGATTGGCTTAATAACAAATGGACTCTACTGCATAAAAGAGTGAATTTGAAAGAAAGCAACTGAAATGATCCAGACTGATGCACAGAGCAGGAGAACAAAGGACTAAAATGAATGGACAAAGACTCAGTGACCTGCGGGTTGATGTCAAGTAGTCTAACGCACATATAACTGAAATCCCAGAAAAAAAGTGTTGGGCCAGGTGTGGTGACTCGTGCCTGTAATTCCAGCAACTCAGGAGGCTGAGGTGGGAGGGTTGCCTGAGCCCACGAGATATGATTGCACCAGTGCATTCTAGCCTAGGTAACAGTGTGAGACTCCATCTCTGAAAAAGAAAAATAAATTTAAAAAGAAAAAGTGTTGGGTGGGGGTAGGAAAAGACTTAAATGGCAAATTTTTCCTAATTTGAAAATTAAAACAGTCAAATTATGTTATATCAATATCAACACAATGTTATGCTAGATAGTTGTTAAATCGGATAAATTTATCTGAATGTGCTAATACGGAAAGGTCAGGTATAGTATAAAGTGAGAAAGGTGTATAAATGATACGTATAGGATGGTCCCGTTTGTGAATTTTGAAGAGCATGCACATCATATCTGTATATGAAATAGATACATAGCAAACTGGGATATGGAAATATTCACAGTGAGCTTTTAGAATTGGTTTCCTCTAGGGAAGGGGTAAGAGTAGAGGGATACATAGAAACAATTTTTGTTTTTGTTTTTTTTATTTTCCTACCATTTGAATTTTTACCCTAGCCATGTATTTTTCCATTTTTAAAACAATTTTAAATTTTAAAACATGCCATGTGTTCTCATGTACTATCACTGATAAGACTGTACACTGGCATATATGGACATATGTATACACACATGCAAATACATATACAGATTAAGGAAAAAGGAATCTGCAATTTTTTTTTCTTTTTTGAGACAGGGTCTCGCTCTGTTGTCCTGGCTAGAGTGCAGTGGTCTCATCATAGCTCACTGCAACCTCAAACTCCCAAGCTCAAGTGATCCTCCTGCCTCACCCTCCCAAGTGGTTGGGACTATAGGCACATGCCATCATGCCCTACTAATTTTTTCTATTTTTGGTAGAGATGGGGTCTTACTCTTGCTCAGGCTGGGCTCAAATTCCTGACCTCAAGTGATCTTCCTGCCCTGGCCTCCCAGAGTGCTAGGATTACAGGCTTGAGCCACCACACCCAGCCTACAAAAGTATTTTTAAAGATAAAGTATGCTATGATCATTTTTGTATTACATTTGACATTAAAGCTTTTCCAGCATACACAGTTCATCCTGGGATTTACATAAACCTGTTTGAAACAAAAGAAAACAGCATAGACTGAGAGAACTTAGAAAACCAAGAGCAAAAAAATGAGACCTGTGAAGAAGAGATTGTTTAACTGAGAGTCCAAGGGAAGATGGCTTTCAAGTGCTTAGGTTTCCCCATCACACCTATGTCCATGACCACTGGTCCTTGTCCATACTGGTCAGGAAAATCTGTGCCCAGATGAAGCCACTGAGCTAGCAGAGAGGATGAATAAGGAAGGCTGTTGCCTTAGTCCATTTCTGCTGCCCTGGCAAAATACCTGAGACAAAAAACCCTTATAATTACCCAGATAATTTATAAAGAAAAACAGAAGTTTATAATGACCAGGAATTATTTATAGAGAACAGAAGTTTCCTAACAATTCTGGAGGCTGGAAAGTCCAAGACCAAAGCACGGCATGTTTGGTTGTCTGGTGAGGGCTGCCGTCTGCTTCCAAGATGGCCTTATTGCTGCATCCTCACGTAGCAGAAGGCGGAAGAGCAAGCAACAAACGCTGCTGCATGAAGCCTCTTTTATAAAAGGGACTTGATCCATTCGTGAGGGAGGAGCCCTCATGATCTAATCATCTCTTAAAGGCCCCACCTCTTAATGCCATCCCATTGGCCATTAAGTTTCAATACCTGAATTTTGGAGGGGACACATTCAAACCATAGCTGCTGTCAGTTTCTTTTTTTGTTTTGATTGAAAGTCTCTAAAGGTAGGAGAGTCCAATTCTTTCATCTGACAAGTTGTTTGGAACAGTAACAGCTGACACCTATCTAGAGCTTGTGTGTGCACCAGGCACTGCTCTAGCATTACACCTATTAACACATTTAAATCTCACAACAACCATGTGAAGGACGTACTGGTGTTCCCCCATCTGACAGATGAGGAGACTCAGGCATGGAGAAGCGAGGGTAACTTGCCCAAGTCTACCCAGTGGTGTGTTGGAGCTCATGATCTCAACCACTGCTACTCCCCAGATAGGTCCCTGACTTCAGGGAGAAATCACCAGAGCACTTCTCAAGGAAACGCCTTTGAGGCCTGGTCTGCATATGACTCATCAGTTGTCTGCCTGGCAAACATCAGCAACCCACAGGTGCCCTGGTTCTCAACCTTGGCTGTGTGTTGGAAGTACCTGGGGTGGGGCTTTTACAAGCCTGTGGGGCCACAACCTGACCAGCTACTGCAGAACTTCAGTGTTGCCCAGGTGATCATAATGTGCAGCCTTGGAGCTTCAGTCACTGAGGATGGTGCTTTCTGACCAGCTTGATAACTTCACCCTAAGATGTGGAGCAATAATTTGGGGGGAACAAGGTTTCCTTCCCCTCCCCCATGAGCCCACCTCCCATTGCAGAGCATGAGTGGCTTCTGTATGCTTCCTGGCTCTGGGCCTTGCACAGGGCAGGTGCTCAACAAATGTTTGTTGAATAAGCAAAATGAGAAGCAGGGCCTGGAGAAGAGCTAATGAGATCACCAGCCTGTGGTTAATACAGTTGAATTGGCCATTGTTTTGAAAAACAGATGAGGTTAAAACCTAAATTAGCTCAACCCATATTTAGTAAATGATTGCATGTAAATCACCAGGCCTGCCTTTGTGGCAAGTAGAAAGATAAATCTTTCCTCATCTGTAAAGCATGGACAATAACTCCCGCCCCAAAGGGTTGCTGTAAGGATTCAAACACCTGGCACAGGGCCGGGCCCATAAAAAGTGCTGGGTAAATGGTGGCCATTATTATTCTCTCAAAGTGTGAAAGGAAGAGACAGATACAAATAGAGCAATTGAAAATGTGGCTAAAAACCTGGGATAAAAATGAAGGTAATATGCCTCAATAATTTGTATATTGATTTTACATTCAAATATTATTTTAGACAAATAAAATATATTGCTAAAATTCTAGTTTATTTTCATTTTTTAGATGCAGTTATTAGAAATCTTAAAATTATATATATGGCTTGTATTACTGGGTAGCAGCACTGACGTAGGCTGAGTTTGGTGAGACTTTGGAAAGTCTTACTGGGCCAGGAACCAGTCTTCACTCTATGGGACGGCCAGGCTCATTGCACAATATCCCCCATCACTGGCCCTCTACCTCACTCCCCATCATTGTGACAACCCCACACACCCTCACATACCTCCAAAACACCCACTCCAGGGGACAGAGTGAATCACCACCCATGTTGAGAAACACTGCCCTACAGGGTGACAACCAGCTCCTTTCCCCAGGGCTCACGAGGGTCTGGCCCCAGCCAATTCCCAACCTCTTCTCACAGCTTGAAGCCTCACACTCATGCTTCTGCAGCCCTGAATTCCTTGGGGACTCTCAGACCCTGAGTTTGCCCCTAGATTGCTTTCTTCTTTGACAGTATTTCAAATCCCCCCACTAGTCACATAGACTCAGGCCCCTGGAGAAACCTCCCAGCCCCTTTCCAAGGATCTTCCACTATGTGGCAGGTCCCACTGGGGATCAGGGGTCTAGGTCTTAGCCCACTTATGTCCTGTTGAACACACTTCCTCCTCTGTCTTTTCCCACTGGCCCCTGGAGTAGGTTGAATAATGCCCCCAAAGATACCAGATCCTAATCCCCGAAACCTATAAATATTACCTTATTCGGGGGAAAAAAAAAGTCTTTGCAGATGTGATTAAGTTCAGGACCTTGAGATAGGATTTTTTCATCCTGGATTATCATGGTGGGCCCTAAAATATAATGCCATGTATCAGTTTCGGAGGGAGACAGAGGGGAAGTAACATACAGGAGGAGACAACATGCACATGGAGCAGAGAGGTGGAAAGGGCTGACCTTGAAGACTGGAGTAACAAAGCCGTAATACAAGTCAAAGGCTGGCAGCAGCCACCAGAAAATGTAAGACACAAGGAGTGGATTCTCTCCTAAACTTCCCAAGGAAGTCTGGCCCTGGTGACATCTTGATTTCAGCCTAGCGTTACTGATTTCTGACTTCAGTTCTCCAGAACTGTGAGAAAGTTAATTTGTGCTGATTTGAGCCACTAAGTGTGGTATTATGTTATAGCATCCCTAGGGAACTCATACAGGTCCCTGCCTCTCCCCTGTCATTGAGCTGGGGGAAATCCTGTAGGTTATCCCTGCCCAGGTACCAGTCCCAAGGCCCACGTTACCAGGCCTGCTGCAGAGGCCCAGGCCCTCATCTCCACCTGATCCTCCAGCCAGTGCCCACCTCCTCTGCTAGGACTCAGCTGGGGCATCTGCACATCTGGGAAATCTCCTTTGTCCTCTGACATCCCCTGTCCTTTCTGTCATTTCTTGCTCCCCTGCCTCTCCCTGTGCCTTCCCTTCTTTCTCTGCCCTCACCTTGTGGGACTCTGTCCTTTGGGGTTCTGCCTTGCCCCACCTAGTTTCTGTTGCTGCTTCTCCTCAGGTACCCCTTGCCTGGGTTTCTCATCTTGGGGAAATTTGCCATTGAGACTGTCTCTCTGGGGTCTTCATGTCTCCACAGTTCGAGAGTCTCCATGTGAGCCCCTCAGAAAACTCTGTTGCTTGGACAGGAGAGGACAGGTTTCTGGATTTTGGCACCAAAACCAAACAAGCCCTTGTAGGCCACTTTACCAAACTAGGTTCCATGGACAGAGCCAGGACTAGTGTAAGGCAAATGAGATACTCATCACAAATTTGAGGGAGCATCAAAAAACTCAGCAGTCAAGATAATATTTTAACACAATGTTAAAAATCAAAATGTTAAAAATCTATGGTGAGCAACACATTAAAATTTTAAATATAGGTAAGATCAATAGTGCTGTGCTGAGCCATGTTGAAGTCTTAGTAAAAGGAAAACTCAATAATACCGATCCTGTCATAAACTACAACTCATGGGCCAAGTCCATCCTGCTGTTGTTTTCTTAAATAAAGTTGTATTGAAACACAGCAATCCTTCTTCATTTATGTATTTTCTAAAGCTGTTTTCATGGTACATAGGTAGAATTGAGTAGTTGTGACAGAAACTTTATGGCCGGCAAGCCTAAAACATATCCTATCTGGGTTGGATGTGGTGACTCACACCTGTAATCTTAGCACTTGGGAGGCTGAGACAGAAAGATCACTTGAGGCCAGGAGTTCAAGATAGCCTGGGCAACATAATGAGACCCCTGTCTCTACCAAACAAAATAAAAAACAATTATCTGGGCATGGTGATGTGCCTGTAGTCTTAACTACTTGGGAGGCTAAGGCAGGAGGATTGCTGGAGCCTAGGAGTTGGAGGTTATAGTGGACTATGATAGGGCCACTGCATTCCAGCCTGGGAGACAGCACAAGAGCTGTCTCAAAAAAAAATTTAATTTAAATTAAAAATTATTTACTATCTGGCCCATGAGTAACACCTACTCTAGCCTAATAAAACCTAAAAGCAAGTCCTGGCAAGATCTTCGGAGAAGACAAAGGTTAGAGGTTGAGTCTTTCCAAGTTAGAAAGTCTTGAGAAACAGCTTTGAGCTTTCCACAAATACGCCCTAACAAAACATAAGACCATCACTATTTAAAGGTGATTATCCAATATTTGGATTATGTACTGGAACAAATATTAATCCTCTTCAGAGGAGGATAGCAGAGTTCAGGGTCTCTACCACATGTCATCAATAATGTCCAATATATAATTAAAAAATATTCAGCATGCAGAGAAACAGGAAAATGTGACCCATAATCAAGAAAAAGATCACTCAATACAAACTGACCCTGACATGGCCCATATGTACCAAACAAAAATGTTAAGCTATTATAAATATGTTCAAAGAATGAAGAATATATACTCAAAGAATTGGAGGAAAATATTATTGATCAAATGACCAGATAAGTAATTTCAACATAGAGATGGAAACTATAAAAAATAGAAATACTAGAACTGAACAATATAATAACAAAAGATTCACTGAAAGGGATTAACAGCAGCTTGGACGTGGAAGACTAAAGTCAGTGGATTTGAAGACAGTAACAAAACCAAAGGAAGAAATAAATCCACAATATGGTAAAAAATTTTGACACTTATAACAACGGTAATTGATAGAACAAATAGACAAAACAAAAACAACCCAGTACAAATATTGAAAACTTGAAGACCAGTATGAAACATCTTAGTTCATATCCTGGGCCATAAAGCAAATCTCAGCTTAAAAGGATTTAAATCACACAAAATCTGTTCTCATATCATAATTTAATTATAGCAGAAACCAATAAAAATATATTTAGAAAAAACTCCAAATGTTGGAAATTAAACACATTTCTAAATAATCTGTGGGTCAAAGAAGATACAAGGGAATTTAAAAAATATTTTGAACTGAATGAAAAGGAAAATACAAAATACCAAAATGTATAAGATGCAGCTAAAGCACTCTTCAAAGGGACATTTATAATTTTATATGCATATAATAGAAAAGACAAATTTAAAACCAATGACCTAAGAAGCTAGAAAAAGAAGAGCAATAAGTAATAGAAAAAGTTAACAAAGTCAAAAGTTTGTTCCTGGAAAAAATTAGCAAAGTTGATCAACTGGCAATATTAATGCAGAAAAAGAGAGACTACAAATAATAAACAGCAGAAATGAAGAAACTACAGGTCCTAGAGATATTAAAAAGCTAATTAAGGAAATACTTAAACAATTTTATTTAAACAAATTCAACAATTTAGATGAACTGAAAACATTCCTTGAAAAACACAAATAACCAGTTGGCTCAAAAAGAAATGGAAATTGGAATAGTTCTATAGCTATTAAATAAATTCATTATAAAAAAAATTTTCCCAAAGAGAAAAACTCAACAATCAAACATTTAATGAAGACATAATACTGATATTACACAAACTCTTTCAGAAAAGATAAGTGAAGAGAACACTTTGCAACTCATTTTATAAGGCCAAGAAAACCGCACATCCTGACAAAGACATCCAATAAAGAAAATTAGAGACTGATATGCTTCATAAAATAGATAACAAAAATCTCCAATAGAGTATATTCAAGTTAATACAGCAATCTATAAATATATGTATCATGAACAAATATGGTCTGAATATATGTCCCCTCCAAAACTCATGTTGAAATTTAATCCTTAATGTGACAATATTGGGGAGGACCTTTAAGAAGTGATTGGGGCTGGGCTCAGTGGCTCACACCTATAGTCCCAGCTACTCGGGAGGCTGAGACAGGAGGATTGCTTGAGCCCAGGAGTTCGAGGCTGTGGCGAGTTATGATGACACCACTGCACTCTACCTGGGTAACAGAGAGAGACCCTGTCTCAAAAAAAAAAAAAAGTGATTGGGTCATGAGGGCTTGGTCCTTATAAATGGATTAATCCATTCATGGATTAATGGGTTAATGGATTGATGGGCTATCATGGGAGTGGGACTGGTGGCTTTATAAGAAGAGGAAGAGAGACCTGAGCTGGCATGCTCTACCCCCTCTCCATGTACCACCTCAGCACTCCGCAGAGAGCCCACCAGCAAGAAGGCCCTCACCAGATACAGCCCCTCAGCCTTAGACTTGTCAGCCTCCATAACTGTATGAAATAAATTGCTGGGCTGGGCACAGTGCCTCACACCTGTAACCCCAGGACTCTGGGAGGCAAAGGCAGAAGGCTTGAGGTCAGGAGTTTAAGAGCAGCCTGAGCAAGAGCAAGATCCCATCTCTACAAAAAATAGAAAAATTAGCCAGGTATGGTGGCATGTGCCTATAGTCCCAGCTACTGAGGAGGCTGAGGGAAGAGGATCACTTCAGCTTAGGAGTTTGACGTTGCAGTGAGCTACAATGACACCACTGCACTTTACCCAGGCAACACAGTGAGACCCTGTCAAAAAAAAAAAAAATTCATTTTCTTTATAAATTACCCAGTTTCAGGTATTCCGTTGAAAGCAACCAAAAACAGACTAAGACATAGGGTATAATCAGAGGTTCAACATTTGAAAGTCAATCAATGTGATTTGCCACATTAACAGAATAAAAGAGAAAAATCATATGATCACTAAAAAAACTGACAAAATTCAACATCTATTAATGATTTAGAAAACTCTTCATAAACTAGAAGTATGAAAGAAACTTTCTTAGTTGGATAAAGAGCATCTACAAAAATCCTATAGCTAACATTATATTTAATGATGAAAGGCTAAATGCTTTCCCCCTAAAATTGGGAACCAGACAAGTATGTCTTATACTAAAGATCTTAGTCAATGCATTAAATCAAAAAATAAAATAAAATACAAGATATAAAGATTGGGAGGGAAAAAGTAAAACTCTATTTGCAGACATAATTACCCACATAGAAGATTCTAAGGAATAAAAAAAATTATTAGAATTAATAATAGTTATCAAGATTACAGGATACAAAGTCACAAAAATTATATTTCTGTGTGCTATTTGGAAAATGAAATTTAAAAATAGCCTTTCTAGTATCAAAATATATAGAATAGTTAGGAATATATTTAAAGAAAGATGTTAAAGTCTAGACTTAAAACTATAAAACATTGGTGAAAGAAATTTAAAATGATCTAAATAAATAGAAAGATATATCATGTTTAGGAATTGGAAGAATCAACATTGTTAAGGTGTTTATTCTTCCAAAACTGATCTATAGATTCAATGCAATCCCAAAATTCCCAGTCAGCTTTATGTAGAAAATGACAGTCTGCTTCTAAATTTGTGTTTGGAAATGCAAAAGACCTAGAATAGCCGAAGTAATTTTGGAAAAGAAAAAATGCTAATGTTGGATTGTATTAGTTTGGTAGGGCTGCCATAACAAAATACCACAGACCGTGTGGTTTAAACAGCAGAAATGTATCCTTTCGCAGTTCTGAAGAGTGGAAGTTGGAGATCAAGGTGTCAGCAGGGATAGTTTTTTCTGAGGCCTCGCTGCTTGGCTTGCAGACAGCCACCTTCTTGTGTCCTCACATGGCGTTTTCTTCTGCATTTGTGCATCCCTAGTGTCTCTTCCCCTGTGTCTTCGTTTAACTGTGATTACCTCCTAAAAGGCCCTATCTACAAGTACAATCACATTGATAGTAAGGCCTTAACACATGAATTTTGGAGGGACACGTTCAGTCCGTTCCATGGATCCTACCCTCGAAGAGTTTGATTTCGTCAGACTGAAGATGTGATTTGGTCACAGGATGCTCACATTCTTCCAGGGATTCTAATGAGCAGCCACAGTTGAGAACCACCAAGCTAGGGCTAAGGGCTCACACCTGCAGATGAGTTTAAGTGACGCAGGCTCTCCTGGGCCATGCAAACTCTGATTGATGACATGAACCGGACACCCTGAGGACGACTCTGTTGAATCAGTGCCTGACAGGAAGAGAATTCTACTTCAGTTGCCTACCCACGTTGGCGTGGTCCTGGGATCACACATATAATTCACTCAGCCCAATGTCAGGCCCAAAGTGATGCTTGTTACACAGAAGCCATTAGCCAGACATGTTTGCATCTGCTTCACTCCAGCCTTCAGGCTCTTGCTGCTAAACTACACTGACTTTCAGGCTGTGAGGAAACATAGCAGTTAAAAAAAAGAGAGAGAAAGAAGAGAGTAAGCTAGTATTTAACCAGGACACCCAATGTTTGGATATTAGTAGTTTTTATTCATTTTACAGTCCTGTCTTTGTATGCTGCTGGCTTCTGGGGTGTCTCAACCCAGAGCCATTTAGTGATGATCTGTCCACTTGCTTCCTTCACTCCCCACCACACCACCAACTCTGCAGAATTTGACAGTGAGAACCAAGGAGTGTCCTACGGCCAATCCAATGTGGAAGATTTGAAAAGCAAATGCAGTCAAGTTCTCCTCCAGTTGCTTCCTCAGGAATAAAGAGACTATTTTTAGAATCAGTGTGGTGACAACTGGCAAGAGGCACAGGAGTTTCTAGCATTTTATCTACTTTATCTGAGCGCCAGACTCCCTTCATTTCTTTATGGCAATGGGCAGTGGCTTGTGGGCTCTTCCCTCCTGCCCCTTCCTCCCAGACCTGTCCAAGCAGGACGTTGCACAAGACCCTGGCTGCACCTCCTCAAATGAAGAAACTTTGGGGCTGCTGCCCAGATCCCAGCTCTGGCCACAATAGAGCTCCTTTGCCAGTGTCCTAGGGAGGGGAAACAAAGGAACTGAGAGCAGGCAGTGAGACGGTCAAGCAGGAAGAAAGGAAACCAGGAAGGCCACAAGGACCGGGGCCAGCTCCCATGCACGAACTCCCCAGCCTTTCTGCCCCCTTCCCCGTCCCCAGCTCTGGTCTCTGTGGCTGCTCACACCAGAGGTGGAGATTCCATGAGAGGTCCTCCCTGGGCTCTGTGTTCACAGGCTTGGTCCCCAGGCTGACAGAGACTAAAAGGCTTTGGTTCAGAGCAGCAGAAACTTGGGAGACAAGCTGCAGATTCCATTCTGCACACTCATTTTCCTCTCCTCCCTGCCCCCTGAGGCCCTTTTTGGCGAATGAAGGCTCAGACCAACTGCCCTGTCAAGACAGAGCAGGCTCAGATATCTCTGGCCCTGTCAGGGGTGGCAGCGCTAGACTGCATAATGACCTACATCTGGGTGGTCAGGCTGCCCTGACACACAGAAGCTTCTTGAGAAAGAAAAAGCTGACCTCTTTCAAAACATGGCATGGGGGGAAATGGGCTAGAATATGAGGGTCTGATATCAGAATTTAAAAGTCTAAAACGTTTTGACCACTTAAGAAAAAAATTTCAAAAAATACGTAAGAAACTATTTTCCTTTGCCTTTGAAGTGAGAACATAAACATATTTCATTCATTCATTCAGTATGTTTCTGCGATAACTTCTTACTTCGCTAAGTCAGGGACCCCGTTAGGTGCTATGGGGAATGTAAATGCAACCCGGTGTCAGAAGGATTTCTCAGATCTCTGAGTGTCAGGCAAGGTAAGTTGAATCTACTGTTTCTCTGTCACGTGAAAGCCCACATTTCCCCTAAATATGCTAATGAGTTCCAGGGGGCTTCTGTTCTTTAGGTCAGCTATTTTTCCAGGTTTCTGCTCCAAACTTCCTTGAATCATGAAACTCTTCCTCAATCTGTCCCCTCCACAAAACCTAGACTAACACAGAGAATTTGTGACTGTAATCGACTTCATGAAGAGGCGGGAGGGTTGAGAAGGAAGAATTTATATTGCAGAAATGCAAATAACTTCAAACCCTGTATTAGATATCCTATTTTAAAATGTCTTCCAAGACTTTCAGGTCTGGTCAGAGTTGAAGAACAGGTATTGGGCTTATTCTCCCACAATACAATACATAATATAAAATGACAAAATATAGGAGGCAACTGCCTTCAGGCATTGGCTAAAAATCGTTTATAGGACTATGATCCTTGAGGAAAGTAGAACATGAGGTGAGTCCCACAGTCACCATGGCTTTCTGCTGGGGGACACTTTCCATAACACGGCATGGGGAAGTGGAGCCCAAACAGAACAGTTTGGCTTTCCCTGGGGAAAAAGAAACTGGGCTACTGAGGGGGCCGGAATTTGCAGGGTACAAGAGAGGAAAAAAGCCTGCACAGAGGAGTGCCAGGAATCTATGTGGAGCTTCCCTGGAGCTGTAGCCAAATCCTAATTTTGCATGTGTAGGATAAGACTCCACAGGCCTGGCAAACAGCTACCGAGGGGCTGGGAGGTGAATGGAGATTTTGGAAATCACACATTTCTGGTAAACATTGGAGTTCTGACCACCAAGAGTGGAGAGAGTTTGCTTAAAACACTGGCCATTTAGTTGGGACCTAGAATGGATAGAACTCATTAGTAGGACTATTCTAGCCTTGGGGTAAGGGCTGCACTAACCTTTCCTTCACAAAACCTATTAGCAAGACTTGGAAGGTCAGGATCTATCAGCAAATTTACTACTTTCAGAATAAAACTACATATTCTTTAAGGGAAGGCAACAAAATACAGACTCTCAACAATAAAACATGTTACCATATCCAGCATACAATCCAGGAGAGTTACTGTTTCATGGGGACAGAGTTTCTGTTTGGGGTGATAAAAAGTTCTGAAGATAGATGGTTATGATGGTTTGCACAATAATATGAGTGCACTTAAATGCCACCGAACTACATACTTAAAAATGGTTAAGGCTGGGCGCAGTGGCTCATGCCTGTAATCCTAGCCACTCTGGGAGGCCGAGGCAGGCGGATTGTTTGAGCTCAGGAGTTCGAGACCAGCCTGAGCAAGAGCGAGACCCCATCTCTACTAAAAATAGAAAGAAATTAATTGGACAACTAAAATATATAGAAAAAATTAGCCGGGCATGGTGGCACATGCCTGTAGTCCCAGCTACTTGGGAGGCTGAGGCAGGAGGATCACTTGAGCCCAGGAGTTTGAGGTTGCTGTGAGCTAGGATGATGCCATGGCACTCTAGCCCGGGCAACAC
>RJWJ010030513.1:0-19856 GCA_004363605.1 Indri indri | reverse complement strand
ACCATGCCCAGCTAATTTTTTCTATATATATATTTTTAGTTGTCCAGATCATTTCTTTCTATTTTTTAGTAGAGACAGGGTCTCGCTCTTGGTCAGGCTGGTCTCGAACTCCTGACCTTGAGCAATCCGCCCGCCTCGGCCTCCCAGAGTGCTAGGATTACAGGCATGAGCCACCGCGCCTGGCCTGCTATATTGTTTTATACATACACACACACACACACACACACACACACACACACACATACACATACACATACATATCTCCGTATCTATATCTAGATATGTTCTACTAATCTGTGGGCTGCTCTATCTAGCTGGTTGATCCATTGGGCAGAGTATATACTTAGGGTTTGTTGAATGAATGAGCAAACTGATACTTAGTATGAGTGGCCAAATCTCAATTATTTTAGGTGACAGAAAACACTGATAAATCAACTCTAGAGATGATATTAATATAAAAGTCAAATCTCCACTGGGCATGGTGGCTCATGCCTGTAATATTCCAGCACTTTGGGAGGCCAACGTGGAAGGATTGCTTGAGACCAGGAGTTTCAGACCAGCCTGGGCAACATAGTGAGACCCCCTATCTACAAAAAATAAAAATATCAGCCAAGCTTGGTGGTGCGACCATGTAAGTATTACTTTGTTTTTCTTTGCTTTGCTCACCCCTTGGTGAGAGATAAATGGATAAAATATAGACAGAACAGGCTGAGGAAAGAAACTCAATCTCTGAATGACTAAGAGCTTGTGGAATAGCTTGGGAGAGAGCCATTTGGCTTATTGGCTACTCTGTGGTCCTGGATGTAGGGAATTTCCATCAATACTATGACCACCTCCTGCTCCCCTCTGTCCTCTCTCTCTGTGGCAGTTAGAGCAGGGATCTGCAAACATTTTCTGTAAAGGACCAGTTAGTAACTATCATGTAGGTACTCATATAATGAAAGACAAAACAAGTTTCCATGAATTTTTATTGATAAAATTAAAAACATAATAATGGGGTACAATTTTTTGTAACACAAGTCTGCTAATGAGAAGAATAGAATTCTTTGGGGGAAGATAACATTTTGCTTAATTGGAAGTTCAAAGTCAGTGTTTCCTATCATCATGGTAGAAATGTGGCCTCGTTCTACTGCAAACCTTCTTTGAAATGCAGTGGTTTTCCCTCCTGAGAATTTACCAGAACGTGCTGGCTGGATTTGCCCTCGTAATGTTGGAGACCTTTTCACATGGAGAATGCAGGTTAAGAGCACAGGCTCTAGGTAAGACTCTTTGAGTTTGGATTCCAGCTCAAAGAGATCTTTGACTACTTACATAACCCATCTAGAAGCTTCTGTTTCCTCATCTATAAAATGAGTAATAGTATCTACTTCACAGGGTTGTTGTAAAGATTAGATACAAAGATTTCGTATTTATATAATTGTAAATTTTATTCTTCTTTTGATAGTTTTTCAACCATTTAAAAATGTATAACCATTCTTAACTCATGGGAAGTACAAAAATGGGTGCCGGGCTAGATTTGGCCTGAAGGATATAGTTTGTTGACCCTGCCTTAGAGGATAAAGTGGAATTATTGCCATTTACTGTAGAAACAATGATTGCTTCTTTCCTAATTGCAAAGCACCATATGCTCACTGTAGAAAACTTGGAAAACACAGAAAAGCACAATAAAACAAAAGCCATTCAGACTCTCCGTGATCTAGAGATAATTCACTAGCAGTATGTTGTTTTACATCCTTCCAAGCAATTGTCTGTGTACATAATACACGTTTTTAAATAAAACCTTAGCCCATGCTATGCATACGGCTTTGTATCTTTTTCACTTATTAATATATAATACTCATCATTAATATTCTTCTATAACCTGAATTTTAATGACTGTGTGGTATTCTGTTATACAAATGCATTAAAATGTACTAGAGCAATTTCCGACAACATTAAAGTTGTTTCGAATTTTTTACCATTAGAATTAACTCAGCTATAAATGCTACATACATGTTTGTACACATCTCTGATTAATTCCTTGGGATAAATTACAAAATTGAATCACTATATTAAAGGGTGTCTACATTTTTAAAGCTTTGGTGTATCTTGCAAAATCATCTTGGAGGAAAGTTGTATAGTTTGTTTACTCCCGAATGGTATATGAGAGCATTGTTGTTTATTGCAATCTTATATTTTCACTTGGTTATTGGGTTTGTGAATTTAAAAAGATAAAACATTTTTGTTTTTAAAACAATTCAAATATATAAAAATGTGTAGACAATAATGAAACTCATGTACCCACCAGAAAGATTAAACAGGTGTTAACATTTTGCTATATTTGCTTTTATTATTTAAAAAAACCCAGATTATAGATTTAAAAACAAGTCTATTATTACCGTTCCATTTTACAGATGAGGGAACTGGCTCCAAAAGGTTAAGTAACTTGTCTGACTAGTAAGAGCCCGTAGTGGCCTATCAAGAAGCAGTAAATCCTAATGATGCTTTTGCTTTAGTCTTTTCATAATATTAATATAGTGATTTCAGCTTTTTTGGCCAGTTTTTGTCTGGTATATATTTTTGAATGCTATTACCTTTGTAATAAATTTTCTACATTGTATTTTAGATGTGCTTCTTGTAAACAGCACAATTAAGAAAAAAAACCATGAGTCTGAGTTTTTTAAACCAGCTGTTTCTGTCTGTTTGCATTTATCATACTTGTTGATAGTTTTTGAATTATTTCTCTTATTGCATGCTTCCTACTTTACTTTCTTTTTCTCCTTTCCTGTTTCCTACTGAAGTGAGTTTTATCAGTTTCTCCCTTGTTTCCCTCTACTAGCTTTGTTAACCTCAAATGTTTAATGTGTAGACTTAAATAGCAGTCTGAAATTAACTTCAATCACCTACCCCGGGTTTATTTTCTTTTTATTTAGTATTAATATTTTAATTTCTCTCCCTTTTTGGTATTTTTTTGTATTTTTTATTTTATTCACTATTATTTTTGTTGTTTGTACAACCCACACTATATATATTTACTTATCAGCATCTTTGCTCATCATTGCTTCTAACTACTCTTCTATGTACAAATTTTATTTTCCAGAAATATATCTTCTAGTGCATTTTTTAGCATGAGCCTGTGAATGGTAAACATTCTCAGTCCTTGTTTGAAAACATCTTTTTTCTTTGCCCTTATCTTTCAGTGACTCTCTTTGAACTTGGTCTAGAATCTTCCCTCAACCCTGTGAAAATAGTATTTCATTTGTCTTCTCAGTTCTCTCTCTCTCTCTCTTTATGTTTTTAGGAGACAGGGTCTCACTATGTTGTCCAGGCTGGAGTGCAGTGGCTATTCATAGGCACCATCTCACTGCTGGTCAGCATAGGAGTTTTGACCTGCTCCATTTCCAACTTGGGCTGTCTACCCCTCCTTAGACAACCTGGTGGTCCCCTGTTCCTGGGAGGTTACCATATTGATGCTAAACTTAGTACAGACACTGGATTGGCCATAGCACACTACAGCCCACAACTCCTGGGCTCAAGCAATCCTCCTGCCTTGATCTCCCGAGTAGCTGGTACTGCAAGCCTGCACACCATGGCTGGCTTAGCTCTCTTTTGTTACTGAGAAGTCTTTTGTCTGATGGTCGTTCTTTTGTAGGTAATCTGTCTTGTCCCTCTGGCTGTTCTTTAAGGTTTTCTCTTTGATATTGTGCAGTCTCAGCACTGTATGTGTGTGTATGGATTTATTTTTATTTATTTTGCTCAGAATTTGGTATTCTTTATGTGGAGGACTCATGGCTTTCACAATTCTGGAGAATCCTTAATTATTGTCTTTTCAGGTATTGCTTCTCCTTCATGTGGCAGCCATAAAACTGTGCTGCTCAGATCTCCTGTAGGGGGAAGCATAGTTGACTGAGCCCCAGATGCCACATCTCAGGATTCACTCAGAAGCCACACTTCTGGGCTGCTCCAGGCTGATGGCTGAATATGACCAATGCTGCCCCATTGTTGCAGGATGTGGGATCCTTTCATGGGTGACTTTGGCTCAAGGACTCCCCATTAGTTAACTAAAACTTTCTTACAACTGTTTTTCACTCTGAGTCTCTTCCTACCTACCCAGTACTCCTTCCTTTTCTCTCTCCATCATACCTGCCCCATGGTTGGAATGTTCTTCCTGCCTACTCCAGCTTCCTCCTCTTTCTCCTTCATAGGTGTTTCTCCCCAACATCCTCTTTTGGCATCTGCTTCTCGGAGGACCCAAACTAACACGATATCTCTATTTTCATCATTCGGATCTTGTATTAAATGCATATGGACTTTCTCATTGTACTTTCTATGCCCTTAGCTATTCTTTCATGCCCTTTTCTCTCTGGTGCCCTTTGGGGTGATTTCCTCAGATCTACCTTTCATTTTACTTATTCTTTCTTCATTTGTGTCTAATCTACTATTTAACATATCTATTGCCTTTTTAATTTCAGTGATTATAATATTTATTTCTAAAAGGACTGTTTCACTTATTTTCACATCTGACTGTTACTTTTTTCATAGTATATTTTTCTCAGGGTTTTAGTTCCTCCTTTTTCTGTGTTTAATAGTTTTAAACATATTTATTTTGTATTCTCTTTTTCAAATTGTAATTTTGTTATTCCAAGATCCCTGGAGCTCTAATAATCTTGTTTATTGTGTTTGCTATTTTCTGCTTGTGTTGTATTCTAGTTTTCAATTTTCTTCTAAACTGACCTTTATTGGGATTATTTTTTTTTTTCCTGTGGGAATCTCATGTGGCCTGATAGTGGGGCCCTTGCAGCACAGTTTGCATTGCTGCTTCTGGAGATCCCAGGGGTATCACTGCCTTGGGGCCAATATTTCTGCTAATTCCTTAGTTTGGAACTTCCCAGATCACCCTGTTTAAAGCTCAGATTTGGAATATCCATTTTTCAGGGGATATTTTTTTCACTTAGAGCCCAAGGACACAAAATTGTTCTCTTAGACCTCTGTTCCAGGGGATGATTTTTCCCCTAGTTTCCCCGCCTCCGAGGAAGCATCCCTTTGAAGATTCTCACTCCTTCCAGGGTTTTAGTTACAATTCTCCGTCTCATAGTGCTCAAAGTTTCACCTCCTTTGTCCACTTGGGTTTTAAAATGCAAGTTCTGTTCTGTAAGTTACCAGAACAGTTCCAAAGTCAGCTCACTTGCTTTCACTCTGTTTTTTCCCTTTCTTTCTGGGTTATATTTTCTTCAGTATTCCTGGTTATTTGTAGTGGGAGGTTTTTTTTTTTTTTCCCCCACATTATCTAAGTTTACCACCATATTGCTGAACCAGAAATCCCACTTAGCACGCTGAGTTTAGGACTTCGAGGTTCTCAGGGAACCGGTTTCTAAGCAGTGTCATTAGTGAAGCCCATGAACTCACCCATTATTAGAAAAGCAAAGTGTTTGATAAGCTGTTGAGATAATAGATATATAATATGTATTTTCCAACCATGGTAACTTCATTAGTAAATTCAGACAGCTCTGTTAAGATTTTACAAATGGAACTGGATGCTTAGAAAACAAAAGATAATAATTGCTTTGCCATTATTATTATTTCTTCCACTGCATAGGCCTAGTAGCAGAGCTCTTCTGTCTTTCTCCTTTCTTTCTTCCAGCTTTCCCACCATCCTTCTCAATTTGTCCTTTGTCAACAGGACAGAAAAGAGGTTGAAGTGATGTATGGACATAATCCACTGTGCACTGCTACAAAGATAAACTTAAATGAAGTGATTTATTACCTGTGGCAGGTATTCTACACCCAGAATTGTCTGTCAAAGTGAGGGCTCATTGATTTTCCATACCTTCTCTGTCAGCCTCTGCATTGCCACTGTTGGTTAGAGGTGGCTAAGCAGTTTAAGGTGGCAGAGGGTTCTCCCAGGCGGGCACTGTGCTACAGGGGTTAGCCGTTATTTGTGTTCTAGGGCTCAGAACTCATGCTGCCTTCTGCATTAAACTGTGTGTATGAAAAGAGCAAATTCCACTGGTACTTCAAATTTCTCAAATGAGCAGTAAAACATATTCTATAAGTTGTGAAAATGCTTCTAAAAATGCTTCTGGAATCTTCCAACTTGAATCAAATAGATAGTAAGTTCTAATAGAACAGCACAGGAGAATATAATAGTACATACAGCTTTGGGAGCAGTGCCTTAGTAAGTCCGATGTGTGAAGAAAGATATGGAGCCTCCTGTGGGAACTAATGAAGTAGGGAATCTCCGTCACTTCAGGGGACCTCATGCATATCACACAGGATGTGTCTTTCCTGTTTCTCCCAACCCACCCCGTTGTGTTGGGGAGTGATGAAGCAAAAATTTTGCAGCAACCACAGTGCAGCCTTGGGAATCAGGACCAGCGTCACCGAGCCTGAGAAACACCCAGATATTGAAGGGATTGTCTTAAAATCTTAGAATTTTGGAACTTAGATCATTTAATCCAATGTTCTGCTTTTATAGACAAGGAATCTGAAGCCTGAAAGTATTTGATGATTTGCTCAGGGTCACAGATTTAGTGGGTCTCTGGCCCCCCTGATCCTCCCTGTTTCTGGGAGGGCTTCTGTTGCATTCCTCTCCTGGGTAATGTCGCATTTGCTTTTACAACATACCTATTGAATTTAAAGAAAACTGTGCTGTTGGTGGCTCTCTTAGATACAGTTCATTTGCTTGGTCCTTGACCAGGAAGGGAGTTCTGTTCATTATGGGTTGGGGAAAGTGGACTTGGCTACAATTTTTCTTTTTCTTTTCTTTATCTGAGATAGAATATTGCTCTGTCACCCAGGCCAGAGTGCAGTGGCATCATCATAGCTCACTGCAGCCTCCACTTTCTGGCCTCAAGTGATCCTCCTGCTTCAGCCTCCCAAGCAGCTGGGACTACAGGTGTGTGCCACCATGCCTGGCTGAATTTTCTATTTTTTGTAGAGATGGGAACTTGCTATATTGCCCAGGTTGGCCTTGAACTCCTGGGCTCAAGAGATCCTCTCACCCTGGCCTCCCAAAGTTCTGGGATTATAGGGGAGAGCCACCATGCCTGGCCTTTCTTTTTCTTTTTTCTATCATATGCTTAAGGCATGGTGATCTAGACAAGAATACCACACAGTAGGCACTTTCCCAGTACATATTGTGCTTGACGAAAAGACTACTTTCATGCGAATGAGGTGGAGCTAGGGAAAGTATTTACATGAAGTAATGATATTTCATAATTGGTAATTTTTTAAAAAAAAGATTAGTTTGATCACTAAACAATTATAGACAAATATACAAGTGTTTATATATATTATGTACATATATAATAATATACTGATGATATTTATATTTAGCATTTGTATTTTTTTAAAACCATAAACATCCTATAGTAACTCAGACTTATAAATACTTACACATGGCAAGTCTTTATCATAGCTGAAGAGGAATGAATAATGCTAGTATTGCTCTCTTTCTACCTCTGATTTTTGGGTAGGGGGAATTGAAAGCTTGATTTTGGTCAGTTTTTAAAAAAAAATACTTATTCGCCATCTTGATTAATCACTTAATTGAACTTGTGGGATTTATTGCCATAATATACATTTGTGGCAACGTTGATTCAGCTTTCTCTGAGCCCAAACTACCACTTCTTACAAGTGAAGCAAGATGTTGTCTTCATGCTGTAATCATTTTATATTTCACGTAGTGCGTCGGAGGTCTGAGGAAGCAAATTCAGCTTCCAGAAGTCCTTCACTCTTAGGGTCAAGAAGCTTCACTAACATCAGGAGAAGCTGCCTGAGTGTGAATACGGTGGTAAAAATGAAAGGATATTTTATGTGTTCATATAAGCAGAGAAAAATGTATAGACCTGTGTGATATTCATTTGCTTCCCCATGTTCCTTGCTGGCCTGATTATTCATCTAACTGAGATGTAAGGTCTTTTGAGCTTCTAACATAATAGTTATTCATAAAGGCATTTAGGCTGATGGCTTTCTCAGAACGTCCTGCTGTTCATGATGGACTTCATCTATATTTTAACGAATTTCTAAATGGGGGAAACAGAACATTTTTCCTTTGATTAATTCATTGGTTTTTCAGTCCTCAAGGACCCATAGGCTGGTGAACTCCAAGAGGAAGTCACAAAAGGAAGGATGGTAAATTGGAATTGGAGCTGTGGAACTAGCCCTGTAAAAATCTTTGAACACTGTCCTAAATTCAACATCTGAAATACAGTGGACAGGGCAAAGATTTATGAAAGCTAATTTAAAAAGCTAATTTAAAATTGCACAAAAGAAGCACAGTGTTAGGAGTTTTATAAGATTCTCAGGCTGTTTTGGATCACTATTTTACAACCGTCTGAATTTTAATCTACTTTGCCCAAGAATCAAGCACTTTGACTAACAAGTGACTGCTAGTTAGATTACTGAGGTGTGCTCTGCATTCTGGGTCTATTCACTGTGAAATTGTGATTTTAAGAATTTATGTTATTGAACATACTCCCCAGAGGCTAGCCCTAAAGTGAGGATTTGGGGAGGTGATCTTAGGAAGCCCCAGGAGGACACAGGGAAGTGAGAAAGGGGAGGAAGGAGAAAGAATAGCATGTGCGTTAGGAGAGAGTTTCCTTCTGAGCCAGTGTTAAGGACAGTCTTGAAAAGCACTAAGGAAACGTAGTCTGTGCCATGATGGTAGCGCCAGTGTGACATCCCATAAACACCTGGTCTTTCTGCCTTATAAGTGATCCGGGAGATTTGACTTGCTAATGTTGAGTTGTTCCCAACTTGGGTACAGGGTGTCCAGAACTGGTAAAATCAGCCTTTTATTGTGGGATCTTTATAGGAGCCAGGGCCTGTCACCCAGGTATGGGAGAGCCCCTCCATGGGCTGTCCTTTCTCCCATCCATATGAGGCAGAACAGGGAAACAAGCCTCATCTCTGGTGTTTGGGGAATCAGCTGGGCTGTCGGGGTCCTTTCTCCCTAGTTGCCCTCAAGGGAGCATTGGAGACCTTGAACTGGAAATTCTTTTCCCAGGATCAACCAGATACTCCCAAAATTTCATGGAAGCTAAACATCCAGTATCTTGGGTCTGGTTCCCTAGAAGTCAAGGGATTCTCTGGAGATGATGTATGGGGTGGGGTTAGCTGGGAGAGGGGCAGGGCAGGGGGAAATCTGAGCTTCAGGCTTCTCGGGGAGCTTGAGAGCATGACTTGCGTGACAGAGCTGGTTTCCCCCCATGGGGCAAGGACAGCCTTCTGTATCCCTCTCCTGGTCAGCCTTTGATTGGTTTTGGGCAATCAGCAGGCAGAGTGGCTCTCATTGGTTGAAAGCAATTTTACAAACAAGGGGGTGGGGGCTGGTGGGATGCATTAGCAGCTGAAACCCATAGGACCAGTGCCTGGGAGAAGGGGCCAGGCAGGGCGCCCTGGCCTGCCCAAAACAGCAAAGAGAAAGGGCCAGGTGTTGGCCTTTTTCTAACTCTTCCCCTTTAACACAGTTCACCAGTCCTGCAAGGGACTCTCCTCAAAATGCCCCTGTTGCCCTCCAAATTCAGTGTCCTTGGCCCCCTCCCTTGAAAAACCACACTCTTGGGTCCAGGGGAAGGGAGGGTCTGTGTCCATGCTGCTGCGTCTGTGGCTTGAGCAGGCCTCGCTGGGGGAGGCAGGAGGAGTGAGGGGCCCTGGGACTTGGCAGGAGGGGCAAGGAGGATGAGGGATGCTTTCATCCTGGTCTGTCTTTCAACTACTTTCTTCAAGAGTCACCTGAAGGCAAATTGGCCTTGGCAGTGAGTATTAATTTTCTGTACCCCCAAAATCCAGCAACCAATCTAGTTTCATAAAAGTATGTTCCTCTTATTAATAGGGCATAGACTCTACTTTTTGCACAATAACAACCAGGCATTCTCTACTAAGGACCATTTACTTCCTTCTTCAGCTGGCATTTGTTACCATTTTAGCTAAAAAAGGCCCTGAGCCACCTAGGAGATTTTTTCCTGAACTAAAATTTCTTTCCAGAGCAAGGTTTGGGGAGGGTGGTGTGGACTGGTGAGGGAGGTTTCAGTTGTACCTTTTTCATCTTCATTCTGAGCCAGAGTGATTGGGGTGTTAACTTAATGCATGTTGTCACAGTCTTTTGAAGTGGCCCTGCTTGGTGACTGAGTGGCTGTTGCAAAATTCTGAATTTTGGAACTGGGTATTGCTTTCTTGCTATCCTAACATGTCCCTTTAGGAATGTAATGAGATCTGCTTTTCCTGTGCCCAAAACAGATTTGCTCTACGAGCTATTGTCACTCAGGGCAAACACCAAGCTCTGTCTAAAAAGCAAAGCCACCTGTCAGCCACAACCAGGTGCATGTTACATTTGGATATCGTGTAGACATATCTTCATGATCTAAGAACAAAACCCCAACCTGATCTTCTAGAAAACTGTCCCTAGGCAAATAATTAAATATCAGTAACCAAGGTCATTTTAGACAACTGAGATGGTCCTCTATGTGTGTGTTTAGAGACTCCTGGTGTGTCAGAATTGAGCTGGGTGCATATAATGTGTTAATAATTGCATGGCTTGTATTATGCACCAGGTCCTGGGCTTGGTGCTGGGGCAGAGTGGGGAGGAGACGAGAAGGCAGAGAGGACCCTTCTGCTCTTTTATTGTCCTGCGAGGGAGATGGACACGGACAAACAATCCTGTCCATAATTAACTGCAGTTGGGATAGCCATTATAAAAGAGACTGGGGAGTGTAAGAGGGGAATGTCTTGGTTGGCCTCGGCCGGAAGAGTTATGCAGTGTTGTAGGAATTGTCCAGTATGACTACCTACTGGCAAGGAGGACATAGGAGAAAGCAGGTTTGTTTCAGACACGGTGAGGTTCAGGGTCAGTAAATGAGCTGGAGAAGTCCACCAGCTGTGCATGAGCCTGGAGGAGCAGCCTCAGAGCCAGATTTGAGAGCCCCTCAAAGAGACGATGGTGAAGCCACAGGAATGAGCAGGGGGCTTTCTTGTGAGAATGTGAGGATGACAAAGAGGGTGGCATCTGTGGGAATTTCTGGACCAAACTGCACAGGGCCTGTCACCTGCAGGCAGTAAAGACCATAATAATTATAAGAAGACCACTGTATGTGGATTGCTCCGCGCATTGGTGCGGTTGCCCCAGTCCCTGCAGCAGCCCCAGGATGGCTCAGGAGCTATTCTGGCTCCTGCTTTAGTCGCTGCGAGAACTCCCTTCCCAAGTGTTGCCCGGCACCGCCCCACTGCCGCGGCCTGTACCAGCCTCCTCCCTGTCTGCACACACTGTGTGTCCCTGTGTTCTCCATTTGGGGCTGACAGTGTGGGCCTTCAACCATCAGCATCATGTCACCTAGGAGCTTGTTGGAAATGCAGAATTCGCAGCCCCCACCCAGCCTGCTGTATCAGGCTCTGTGTTTTAACAAGATCTCTGGGATCCATCTGCCTATGCAAGGGTGAGAAACACTGCTCCACGTTCCCACCTGGCCGGGGGTCCAGTGCACTCAAGCAGCCACCCCAGACTCTGGTGACAACAGGTGTCACACCCGTGGGAGTTCAGGTCTGGGTCAGTGCCTGTGTGGGCAGTCGGGCCCTGCAGGCTACTCCACCTCTCTGGGTGCCTCAGTCTAGAGATTGTCCACTTCTGGTCTGGTTCCTCCTCTGTACCCATGTTTAGGGACCTAGAGAAGAAATCAGAAAATAAAACAGAACAAAAGCCACCAAGAGGAAGGAAGACATTCAGGTGCCAAAGCTATAAAGAGACTCCAGATGATGAGAATGAAACAACAACAGGACTGAGAAATTTTTTAAAAATCAGATTTATTGTGATATAATTTACATAGAATAGAACTCACTTATTTTAAGTGTACAACTTGAGTTTTAAAAAACGTATGTACTGTAGTCATGTGACCAGCCCCACCACCAAGATATAGAACATTTCATCACCCCAAAAAGGTCCCTTATGACTTTTTGCTTTTATGAAATTGCATCAGTTTCCTCTCTGCCTCCCACCCCTGCTCCAAGCAACCACTGGTCTGCTTTTGTCACTAAAGTTTTGCCTTTCCTAGAGTTTCCTATAGATGGAATCATACAGATGTAGTCTTGTGTCGGCCTTCTTTTGCTCAGCATAATGATTTTGAAATTCATTCCTATTGTTGCACATATCAATAGTTTGTTCCTTTTTATTGCTTAGTCATATTTCCCTGAATGGATATACCACAGCCTGTTTATTCATTTACCACTTGATGGACATTTGCGTTATTTCCAGCGTTTGATGACTATGAGTAAAGTTGCTATGAACATTCACGTAAAAGTCTTTGTGTGGACATATGTTTTCCATTTGAGAGATTTTTTTCCTTTGAAACTTTAAAAAAAAAAATAACTTTAGGCTGGGCATGGTGGCTCACACCTGCAATCCCAGCACTCTGAGAGGCTGAGTCAGGAAGATCGCTTGAGGCCAGGAGTTTGAGACCAGCATGGACAATATAGCAAGACCTCATCTCTACAAAAAATAAAAAAATTAGCCAGGCATGGTGGTGTGTGCTAGTAGTCCTGGCTACTCGGGAAGCTGAGGCAGGACGTCTACTTGAGGCTGGGAGTTCGAGGTTGCAGTGAGTTGTGATCACACCACTGCACTCCAGCCTGGGTGACCCTGTCTCTAAAAAACAAAATGAAATAAAATAAATAGGCATGGTGGCTCACACCTGTTATCCCAGCACTCTTGGAAGCTGAGGCGGGAGGATTGCTTGAGGTCAGTCGAAACCAGCCTGAGCAAGAGTGAGACCCTGTCTCCACCAAAAATAGAAAAAATTAGCCAGGCATGGTAGGGCCCTGTAGTCCCAACTACTCAGGAGGCTGAGGCAGGAGGATCACTTGAGACCAGGAGTTTGAGGTTGCTGTAAGCTATGATCACGCCACTTCACTGTAGCTGGGGCGACAGAGCAAGACTCTGTCTCAAAAAAACAAACAAACAACTTTAGATTTACAGAAGAGTTGCTAAGATAATACAGAGAGCTCCTGTATACTCTTTATCTAACTTCCCCCAATATTAGTATCATACTAATTATGATACATTTACCAAAACTCAAAAGTTAACATTGGTACCACACTATTAACTAAACTCCAGACTTTACTCAGTTTTTGCCAATTTTTCCGCTAATGTTCTTTTTCCGTTCCAGGATCCAATCAGGATATAATGTTGCATTTAATTATATCTCCATAGGTGCCTCCATACTGTGACTGTTTTTCTGTTTTTCCATGTTTTTCATGACTTTTTCACACTTTTGAAGTGTGCTGGTCAAGTATTTTATAGAATGTCCCTCAATTTGGTTTGTCTGATGTTTTCTGATCATTAGATCGGAATTTTGGTTTGGGGAAAGAATATCCCATAGGTGAAATGCCCTTCTCATCACATCATATCAGAGGTACGTGATATCAACCTGACTTATCACTGGTGAAGTTAACCTTGATCACTTGGTTAAGGTGCTGTCTGCCAGACTTATCCACTGTAAAGTTATTAATTTTCCTTTCTATACTCTATTCATTAGAAGTGAGTCACTAAATCCAGCTCACATTTAAGGAGAGGGAGATTAATCTCTACCTCCTAGAGAGAGGAGTATCAAAGAATTTGTGGACGTATGCTAAAACCATTATTGTAATCAATAAATATATTTTTTTATAATTTAAAAATTATTTCCTTATTATTTTTTGTAGAGATGGGGTGTCTATTTGTTGCCCTGGCTGGTCTCAAACTCCTGGCCTCAAGTGATGGTGCTGCCTTGGCCTCCCAAAGAAAAAATAGCCTCTTTTAAATCAGCCTGCCTGTGAGTCAGGTGGAGGGAGGTGATGCGGAAGAGCACAGATGCTGGGAAGGGTGGACGGTGGATGGAGCGAAGTTCCTGGGAAGGTCAGCGAGAGCGAGATCCAGGAGGGGTCCTTGGCAAAAAACGAGGGGCACTCTGTTCTCAAAAACAGGCAGGAGGAAAGCTTAGGAGGGTCAATTTCAACATCAGGAGGGAGAACTTGAAGGAATTCCCATTAATTAGCTTTTGTCTTCTCAGTCAAGAAGTGTTCTGTGACGACAATGGGAAATTGACTTTTGGAATTTTAATTTTCTTGGCCAAAATTCCTAGCCTCTAGAGCAGCATTTCTCAACCTCAGCACTATCAACATTTGGACCAGATAATTAATTGGGGGGGCCTTTCTTGTGCAATGTGGGAGTTTAGCAGCATCCCTGGCCTCTACCCTGTAGATACAGTGGCATCTTCTCCCATTCCCCTAGTGTGACCACCAAAATGTCTCCAGGTATTGTCACATGCCCCCTGGGGTGCAGGATCACCCCATGCTGAGAACCAGTGATCTAAAATAACATACTCAATTCTGGCAATCCACACGATTCTTGAGCATTACTTTTGAAAAGACTAAGACAATGCCATTGGTCTATTAATTTTCTTCAGAAAGAACTAAAGCTGCTTGAGTGTGAACACCCAGCATTGTAGGGATGGGTGAGGGAGGGCCCTGCTGTTTGTGGTTGGTCCTTTCAGCAGCCAGGCCCCATGAATCAAGAGGAAATGGAGTTCTGGTTCTCAGAGGGTCTTTGGTTCTGAGAAGCCTTGCTGTGGTTCTAGCTTTCCTCACGGTGGAGGGCTGTTTTGCTTTCTCTGTGGTTTCTGTGTGGGCCGTGAGAAGCAACTTGGTTGTTATGACAGTTGGAGACACAGAAGTCTTCTCACAGGTTAGTTTCTGAAAGCCCATTTGTTCGAAATCCAATGTGATACCTGCTGAGCTGGGTATGCATTGGTTGCTGGTAAGGTAGTTTCATAAGCCAGCCAGTGATGGTGGGGACCCTCACTCCTTTACAGCTCTTCATTTTACAGTCCAAAGACGCTTGCATTTTGGCCTAACGTACTTCTTCCTTCAAGACCCTGCCATCGCCAACATAGCGAAGGTGGCGGCGATTAAGGAACAAGGCCAAGGCTGGGTTGAAACGACCTTGCACAGCCGCTGATGCCATCTGTTGGCGGCTGGCAGAACTGATGCCCTTTGCTGAGATGAAGCTTTGTTTGTTGCACACAAAATTGAGAATTGGCAGCAGAGAGAACCTTCTTTCCACCTGGGAGCATAGGATTGGCAGCATTAGGGAGGAGCAGAAAAGGAGGGCATGTTTGCTTTGTAGATCCTGCATCAGGAATCAGATGGTGCCAGGAATCCACAGCAGAAATAATTCTAGGAGGACTTTTCAAGGGACTGGTTGGGATGCCATTGCTGCCTAAAATCCATTTACGAGTCAATTGTCAGTTAAGGAATTGGGCTTTGGGGGATGACAGAGCAGCAGAGGGGTCTCGAAACTGAAAAAGCAGTGTCTTCCATAGAGTGAGCATGCAGTCATTATTGGTGGAATGTGATTATTGAGGGACACTATTAACTCTTCACCCTAATCAAAGAAACTAAGACAAGATCATGCAAAATAATAATTACTTTCTATCTTCTTCCCAAGTGCTTTCAAATACTGTACAGCTGTTTCTATACCAGTCCACGTAGGCCAGTGTATCCCTACGTTTCTGATGACAAAACAGATTTCTGCAGATTAAGTTTCCTAGGTCCATATATCTAGTTGAGCATGAGAGCTGGATTGAGCCCATCCAATGGGTTCCCAACCCTGGTTTCATATAATAATCACCTGGGAAACTTAAAAAATCCCAGTGGTTAGCCTCACTGTACTGATTTAGTTGGGCTGGGCCAAGGCTAGGTCATGGGTTTCCTTTTCGCAATTTATGTGATTCTAACACGCTGCCTAGGTTGAGGGGCTGTGACTCAAGGTATGGTCCATGGACCGGCAGCATCTGGGAGCTTGTTAGAAATGCAGAATCTCAGACCCCATCCCAGACCTTCTGAATCAGAATCTGCATTGTAACAAGATTCTCATGCATGGCAGTGTTTGGAAACACGTGAGCATTGCCTCAGACGCGGGGCATGCAGAGCTGCCCATTGGTGTCTCTGTTGAGCACGTCTGTTTTTGTTTAATTTTACCATTCAGACAGCACTTGAGGCCTGGTTCAAATGGACTCCATCGAGGGCCCCGGGCTTCCCTCTGTCCTGTGGGTCCCACGTGCCTCCCAGATCGAAGCCCTGAGGGAACCCAGGAGCTCCCCTGCCACCCCAAAAGCCTTGCTCACTGCTAGCAGAGCGTTTCACAGCCCCCAATATCTGGGTGTGTCATAGTGTAGTCACCAAACCGAGACTGTGGGCTGCCTCCACGTTCTTCCTGTGGAGAGCGAGGCACGTCACTGCCGGCTTAACCAATGATGAAATGTTCAACTTGTTTTGTTCGGCTCCTAAAAGACTCTCGAGTTACCTCTAGCTCTGAGACTGCTCGAATCAGAAAATTGCGAGGCAGCGCCTTTTTTTTTTCCTTTTTCTTTTCTAAATAGAAGGTACTCAGTAAATGTTTGTTTTTGAATATTTGAATGAAATTAAGACAGTGTGGGCACCTGGGAGGCATTTGGTTTTATCAATAGGCATCATCCTTGTTGACCTTGAGTTTCAGGTGAGGGGCCTCTTAGCTGGGTGGCACTGTTACCCAGTGAAGTGCATCCGTTGCTTCTGAAAGATCTTTTTTAGTCCATTTTTTAAAATCCAGTGCTCTGTGAAAGCCAGTCTGATCCTTTCTAAATCTGTACTTTCATTTTGGGTAGTGCCTAAAAGAGACACAGCAGTCCCTGTTCAACCTCTTTTTGGGAAACCGAGAGCCTTGGATGCTTTTCTTCCCCTTCTCTGCTGTTTTCAACAACAAACCCCCTTTGATGAAGGACCGTTCTGAGCCGGGCAGAGCTGTTTCCCCTTTCATTTCTCCTCTTTTCCAAACTCCCTCCACCACCTCCTGTACCTCTTCCAACCTTCCTTCCCAAAGGAAAAAAACAGCAAACCAAACTTTGAGAAACAAGGGAGGCTTGTCCCCATTGGTGAAACCCCTTGAAAGGATGTCACTGAGAAAGGGTCTCTGTGGAGCTCTTTTTCTGGAAGTGTTGGGAGGTCTCTGTGGATCCAACCTAGAGAGATTGGGGTGCTAATTATATGCACAGAGCCATTCATTAGTCACCACCAGCAAGAAGACCTCGCCAGGACTTGTCATTCCTCTGAATTCAGAGGTTCTGAAAGGACCCCAAACTGGGCCTGAGGCTTTCTTCAATCTTGTTTTTGTGTGTGTGGTTTCTTTCTTTTTTTTTTTTTAATATTTCTTCCTTCTCTGGCCTCTCCTCTTCCCTCCCCAGTGTTGTCCTTTGTTGCCCACAGCAACCCCAGCAGTTGGTACCGCGCAGAGTGGAGAGAGCAGGCCAGGTTACCTCGGTGTCAGGCAACCGTTACTGAGCAATTCAGCAGAACCACACAAAGAAGCAGGTTTCTCTAAAAATCTCCTGGTTCAAACTACCCTCAACATTTAGCTGGCAGCTCCCCCAGATCCCCTGTCCTCAGAGGCCCGTTTCCTCTGGTCCCTGAGCAATCCAGCCAGGTACTTGGACACCACCTGGCCCCACCTTCTGGAGGCATTTGTTTACCAACAGTACTCTGTAAACCCTTGACCCCGTTTCGTTTATGTGCACACTTTCCCTCCTCACACATGTGTCCAGTCGTCCTCTTGCACAGTGGAGGGCGATACCGAATGCCACGCACTCTAACTGAGCCCGTAGACAGACAAGGGGAGGAATTAAGTGATTAGCCCATGGCCACCCATGTGGAGTACGCGGTCAGGCTGTAAGCTTTCTCTCTTTTGCTCTTCACCACAAGACAGCGCTTTGTTAAAAGGAAGTGCCAAAGTTGTCATGGAAATAAATTGTTAGCTATATTGAGCCATCTTTAATTTGGGGGTGGGAGTCTTCTATTAATATGTCTAAATTTCAGTTTACAGATGAGCACATGATGATTTGATTCCAGACACTCACTCTTGTGATTTCTTTTGAAACCCAAGTAATAAGACTTTCTTTCTCTTTGAATACCGCAATACTTCTCAGAACCAAGGACCAGCGGGCAGAACACTGAAAGAGACCAAATCAAAGATTATGATTTTTTTTCTGAAGGGAAGGAAAAGATAAATTTGGAAACATAAAATAATGCTCATCATTATACCCTGCCTTCTGATTTCCAAATGTGTACAGTTCCTTTAGATTCCAAGGACTGGCATGTTCTTTGAGATATTCGTCAACGACACGTGAAATGTGCTCTGAGTAAAGGCATTCTCTTCTGCAGTGTTCATTTCTATTTCAATGGCTTGCCTCAGTACTTTTCTTTAATTAATACTGTTTATGCTCACTGATGAATAATTCAGAATCATACAAGCAACAGATGTCAGAGGATTCAAAATGACTTTCCCTGAATTATTTATTATTTCCAAAAAAGTAGCAGGTTTGTTGAACAAGTAATTGGCAACACAGATGTAGATCAAGGTTTGTCAGCAGGCAGCAAGTTCCACTACTGCCTCCCCTTTTGTACATGATAATAGCCAGGACTGCATTGCATAAGGGGAGTTTGCCTGATATCACTGCTTAGGGAGTCATTTATTCATCCTGTTGCTACTGGAGAGCTGGAACCTTGTTTGGTTTCCGAGGTGTCAGTGGATCATGAAACATGAATGGGAACTCGTCCAAAAATACGGTTAATGAATATAACCTTGGAAATAACTTTCAGACATAATGACTTAATACAGGTATCCAGAAAGAGGGACCACCTTTATTTGCAAGGATATGTTAAGAATAGAGACCTAGAAGAATAACAATTTGACAGATATGTAAAGGTTTATATATAAGAGTGGTCACTGCAGTGTTATTTATGACAGAATTTTAAAAAGGAAAAAACTCAAATGTCCAACAATGAAAGATTTGCTAAGCAAATTCTGGTATATCCAAACAATGGAGTATTATATAGCCATTAAAATGATACATATGTATTTTCAATTTGGAAAAATATCAACTTATTAAATAAAAGATGATATTAAGTGAGAGAGTGTATAAACCAATATGGTTTCATTTCTGTAGAAAAATATGGTGTGTGATTATTTGCAGGTATAGTGAAAAGTCTAGAAGGAACTACCCCAAAATATTAATAGTGGTTATTTAGGGGTAATAGGACCCAGCGGCTTCACGTGTCTTCTCATTGTTTCCACTATAAATATGCATGCATTAGTCATAGCAAAAAGTTAAGCTGCTATAACAAGAGATCCGACAATATTGTGACTTAGAGAAATGAGTCTCTGTCATTTAACAGCATAAGGTAGGTGTTCCAGATATGCTGGTGGCTCTGTTCCATTTAGATATTTATGGACTTGGGTTCCATTCTTTCTGTTGTTCTTCCATTCCCCGGGGCCTTGCCATCTTCTAAATAACCAAGGCTGGGTGCTGTCAGGAGGTGGAAATGTGGGTGTGGAAGAGGTACCCTTGCTGTCTTAAGGCCCTGGTCCAGAAGTGGCCCTGTGTCACTCTTGTTCCCATGCCTAAGCAGGGACATAGTCACATGGCTGTACTCCACCACCAGCTGCAAGGCAGGCTGGGAACCAAATCCTTTAGGCATTTATGTGACCAGCTACAACGCTCTGCTATGGAGGAGGGAGAATATGAATTTTGCTGGCCAGCTTTCAGTCTCCACTAAATGTATTACCTGTGTAATAAAAAAATAATAAAAAATTTAAAAAGAAAGCTGAGTTTTAGATTAGATGTCTTCAGAGGGCATTTCCTTTGGGATTAAGCACTTAGAAAAGGTATAAAATTTGGACACTGCCTTCCAGGGATTTGTAGTGTGATTGAGAAACCAGACCAATAACAATTCAAAGTAGTATACGCAAAGGGCCAGAAGAGTGTTCAGATAAGTGCACAGGAGAAAGAAAGTCAGCTGGGGTCATGGAGCCGGCTTAG
>RJWJ010030512.1:0-19841 GCA_004363605.1 Indri indri | reverse complement strand
CGGGTAGGGAGGGAGGGGGAAGGGGGAGGGGCAAGGGGGAGGAGGGGACGGATATATGCATACACAAAGGGTGCAATGCGCACCCTCCGAGAGATGGACACGCTTGGGACTGGGACTTGGGGGGAAGGGGGGGCAAGGGCATCATACGTAACCTAAACACCTGTACCCCTATAAACAACAAACAATAAAAAAAAAAGAAAATTGCTAAGAGAGTAGATTTTAAATATTCTTCCCAAAAAATAATGATAAGTATGTGAGATAATGGATATGTTAATTAGCTTAATTTAGCTTTCTCCCAGTGTAAACATATACCAAAATATCATGAGGGAGGGAGAGAGGGAAGTAAAATGTGGTATATTCATATAATGGAATATCATTCAGCTTTAAAAAAAAAATAAACCTTGCCATTTGCAACATGGCTGAACCTGGGGAACATTATGCTAAATGAAATAAGCTCATCACCGAAAGGCAAACAGTACACGATTTCATTTACATGAGGTATCTAAAATAGTCACAGGTACAGAAGTAGAGAACAGAATGTTTACTAAGGGATGAAGGAAGGAGATATGGAAAGAGCTTGTCCAATGGGTGCAAAGTTTCAGTTATAAAAGATGAATAAGTTTTAGAATAGTGCTTATAGTTAACAGTACTATACTGCACACTTAAAAATTTGTTAAAAGTGTAGGACTCGTGATTTTATAATACAACAACAAACATGAGACACAAGGAAACTTCCAGCTGTGATGCATATGTATATTAGCTGTATTGTGGTGATCTTTTCATGGGTCTGTGCATGTCATAATTCATCCATTGTGTGTATTTAATATGTATACTTTTTTGTATACATATTAAATTTTTTAGATTTTAGAAATTTATTTTTTAGAAAAGAAAATAATGGTGTTTTTGAAATCCAGTTTTTCTTATTGATCTAATGTATGAAATAGTTTAGAACAAAATTATTTGATTTATTTTTCTTTCAGAAGGCCTGGCTCTACCATACATGCATTGACCCTCAGACCACAAAAGGAAATATATTCACTGAATTATGAAAAATAATGTGTGCAGTATATTCTGTTTCTTTTACTCCTTATTAAATTCTTGAAATGTATTTTAAAGGAGAAATGATTTATGGAAAAGAATAGTTAAAACAATATCCTACTAATCAAAAAATTTGAAGTATGAGAAGGTATTTCTTCTGCGTTTGTAGAGGAAGCACATGTAGCAATTGCTTTCCAACATGAAGCTTTAATGAGTGACAATTTTAAAGTAAATATAACATGTTTACTTGCCAGAAAACTGAATATTCACTGAAATTGAAAAAAAGCCTCATAACCTAGAGAAACATTGGTAAATATTTAATGATTTAATTGAATGCCTAGAAATAAGTTTAAGATGTAAAATATGAATTTTGTGGTGAAGATCGCAGTTTATACCCATGCACATCCCTCTTTTCCAGGGTTTGAGCTCTCACCTTAAATAAGCATACATATATTTTACTTAGTTACATGTAAGAGAGAACAAGAGCTCCCTTATGAAGATAAAATGAGTAAACGGTAATTTATTTGCTGTTTGGCTTTGACTAAACAGAAGGTGAATAACTGTATGCCTTATAATCAATTCCTTGGACATTCATGTTCGCAGGGAACACAGTTTTCCTGACAGAAGTTTCTTCAGTGCCTCTTTGACATCCTTGTTCCTTAAAGTGTAGATGATAGGATTTAAGGTGGGGGTCACCATGGTGTAGAAGAGGGAGATAAATTTCCCTTGGTCCCGGGCATAACTGTCGCCGGGCTGCAGGTACATGTAGATTATGGTGCCGTAGAAAATGATCACCACTGCAAGGTGGGAGGAGCAGGTGCTGCAGGCTTTGTGTCTCGCCTCTCCCGACTGGATCCTCAGCACAGCTCGAGTTATAAAGCCATAGGAGAGAAGGAAGAATGCTGGTGAGATTACGAGGAACAGGATGCTGACAACGAAAAGCACCAATTCATTGACAGCGGTGTCCACACAAGCCAACTTGAGGAGAGCCGGCACCTCACAAATAAAGTGATCCAGCCTGCGGTTGCCACAGAGAGGCAACTGCAAGGTGAAGGTTGCATGGATCACAGAATTGGCCAAGCCACTGAGCCAGGAGACAGTTGCCAGCTGTCGGCACACCTGTGGGTTCATGATGACTACGTAGTGGAGAGGTTTACAGACAGCAACGTAGCGGTCCAAGGCCATCACGGCCAGGAGGATGCACTCGGTGGAGCCGAGTGCCAGAGAAATGTAGAGTTGCACCACACAACCGCCGTAAGTGATGGTCTTCTCTGGTCCTCGCAGATTAACTAACGTCTGAGGAGCAAGGCTGGTCGTGAAACAGAGGTCCAGTAAAGAGAGGTTGCTGAGGAAGAAGTACATAGGGGCGTGGAGAGGGGGATACAGATAGGAGACAATGATGATCGTGAAGTTTCCCGCAAGGGTCAGGAGATAGAAGAAAAGGACAAATACAAAAAGCACAGCCTCCAGGTGAGGGTGGTCTGAGAAGCCTAGAAGGATGAAACCCCTCAGGGAACTCTCATTGGCCCATCCCATCACTCCACAGGGAACTCCACCTGCTAAGAGATGAATGAAACAGGTATATTTGAGAGAGTTTATTCTGGAATGACAGCATGGAAGAGCTGGCAGGATCATGGAGACCGACTTATCCCAAGTACCCATTTTTCACCCCCAATGTGTTGCTGACTCGGGACCTCAATGTGTTCCTTTATCCTAAATAATTCTTCTCTTTAAGAATCGTGAATGCTTTCCACTTTGGAACTGTCTGGGGACTGATTATTAAAGCTCATCCAAGGGGATGTTTGCATGTTCAATGACCTGCTACTGAGAATAAGTGACTATCAAAAAAGTGAACAGCATCTCTACGATTTTTAGCTGTCAACAAAAATCTACACACAGAATACAATATTCAGGTCTGATCATAATCACAATCAGATGGGGAGCCTGTATGCATGAAACTAATTAAATGAAAGCCTTTAAAGCCTTTAAAATGGGTGGAATCGGTATGGAGTGGGATGGAAGATCATTTTTGACATGTAGGGCAGCATTAGTAATAACTAGAAAGAAAGGAAAATATGCGTTTGAGGAAACAAAATATATGATATAAATTCAAATTATCTCATATGAGTTCAGTCAATAGTCGAATTGCCAATAAATGAAAATTCTCTTTAAAAATATATTTTTATTTATTTAAATATTATTTAGATACACTAGCCAAAAGTCCTTAATAGTCAAAAAATACTCAAAAAGAATATACATTATTAATAAAGAGCTAAAGACATGTTATAGTATCCTTACAAATATAAAATGTGTTTGAAAGAACTCTTAGATAGATCTATTAAAACTCCTTAACTGCCAAAGTGACAAAAACACAAAACAAATTATTAATATAAACAGAAATGGAAAAAGCTGACATGAAGGAAAGGAGGTCATCTGGTGAACATTAGTACAGGACATATGGGACATTCATTTGTCTATATAAGTGGATTTAAAAAGGTGAGCACTGAAGGTATGCTTAGAAAAAAAGTATTTGGAGTCAAACTGTAGGAATCATTGAGTGAAATAAAGTTCTTAGCTTTGTTGTGCAGGCAGCGAAACGTCATTAAAGGCTCTGAGTACACAGGAGAGTGATATTTTCTGTTTCTATTTTGGGAATATTGGTCTGGTATGGCTGGGACGATGGGCGGGGGAGGGTATTGATGCCAGGGGCGTTAGGTAGAACTACATCAATAGTTTTCATGATATTAACTGGATTTACGTGTTATAAATAGACTGAGAACTACTGAAAATAACATTAATTGAATAAAAACCAATCAGAAGAAAATGACAAAACTAATACTGACTTTGTAGTGGAAAGAGAGATAAAATGAGAGCATCAGATGATTCCGTGCTTCGCTTTCAGAATGAGGAAACTGGGAATATGCGAAATGACGGAGCACAGTTCCCATTCCGAAGGATTTTTGTCTGAGTTATCAAGACTCCCAATTCAAAATTTACTGCCCAATTCCATCAGCCAAAGTTATTCTTCTTAATTTTAAAATAATAACACAGGATTTGAATAGATTGATTATGTCTAGTGTGCGATTTTCTATTCCCTGCAAAGCAGGGTGTAGGTTCCTTCCTCCCACAGAAGTAGAGGGAATGTTCCTAGGATGTCTGCGGAACGTCAGGTCATGCTAACCTCCAATGCCTTTCTCTACCTTTTTAGACATTTCTTAATTCTTATTTGTCCCTGTAATTGAGAATCTCTACATTAAACATGTCAAAGGAAATAATAAATGGAAAGACATGCATATTAATGTAAGTTCAGGGACGAGACTGGTCACAACCACGTTTAGAGAAGCAGGAAGAAAGCAAGCTGAGCTTTTCAACAAACAATAACAGATAAGAAAGAGGTTTGAAATTGGGCCGGATTGGGCCAAAAAGGGGATTCTGCTCATGTTTTCTTAAAATGACAATAAGGAGTGTTCGTGTGTGTGTGTGTATGTGTGTGTAGGGAGGAAAAATAAAGATTGCAAAGTGAAGAACTCCATAGTTTAGGTTTCAAAGGTTTTGGAAATACAAGTTTAAAAACGAGAACTATTAATGAATTTGAAGAGGCTGATTTAGAATATCTTATCTGGCTAAGTAGAATTAATTGAATGCAAAATAATAATGAAAGAAGATGAGGTAGATAACAGGCTGATAGGAGTCCAAGAGTGATACAGTGAAATCCATGATCTTTGCCTCTGGTTCTCTTCCCGACTAAGCCCCCGCCGGCAGCCAGCGCGACGCACAGTACGCGTGGAGCCCTCGAGGCCCTCCTCCTGCAGGCCGGGCCCTCCTGTGCCCCCGCCGCCGCCTCCCACACACCTAACTCACCAGCCCGCCGCACTGAGCGGTTTTCAGCCTCCCAGCTGCACTTCAACTCAGCCAGGCCTCTTCTTGTCTTGCTTCCCACGGCGAGAATGATCTCCAGCCCCCTCACCGGAAATCATCTACGTTCTTTTAAGACCTGGCACTGGTCATGTACATACAAAGCCGTCCTCGACTCTGACTAGCATTCACCTCTCACAGACCCCCACTCCCCCAGCTATTAAGATTTATTTTGTGTCTGTCTCATATCCCAAACTTACTTCTATCATAAAAACTATGAGACAGTACTGACCTAATGTTTTACATCTATATGTATCTACTAAATCCTAAGCTGCTTCTTAAACTAAGGGGTCATGTTCTGCTGAGATGTCACGGTATGATGTCAAATGCGTACCAGTGTATCAATAAACGCTTGATGAAGCAGTGGATGCATTTTTCACGTGTCCCGTTTCCCGTAGCCTGACTCTTTGTTAGGTCTTTCTGGACGGAAGCTATTGAGGAAAAGAAGAAGTGATTAGTGTCAGTGGGTCAGCTGAGCTGGAAAGAGCTGAGCTGTAAGGTGTCAGAGAAGCCAATCACGGCAACCAGGAGCCAGAATGAAAGTTACAGTGAAGCCTTTGATCCCCTACTACGATGATATGATGAAGAGTATAATCCTGGAGAAAGTGCCGACTCCTCCTGACCACCCCCCAACCCCACTTCCCATGGGAGCTGCGCTGGAGAAAGCCGAAGTAAGTCAGCCGGCCGCGGGGGGTCACATCACGGTTGAGGGGACCGTGAACAAAAGGTCCTGCAGCTTCATGGATCCTGAAACCAGGGAGAGTAGAGAGAGGAACAGGGCTAGGTGCGGACGGTACTGAATGCTGAGTCAAAGATGGGGACGTTGTCTTTAAGGTTTTCCCCTTATTCTCCTTTACTGCACGCCTTGGAAAAAGAAGACCTGCATCCAAAGGGACAAAGACAGCAAAGAATAAAGATGCCTAAGATAGAAATGCCATGATGTGAAAGAACACGGCCAGACAGAGGGGCCTGAGTCCTTGACTGCAACCCCCCACCCCCACCCCGCCCCAAGCATCATCAGGGCACTGGCCTGCAGCAAGTTTGCGCCGGGCAGCCCCCCGCCCCGCCATGAGGCCCGCCGAGTAATTGCCAGAGGTCAGGCCTTAACCACAGCTGCCTCCCCCGTGACCTGTGCTGCGGTGCCACTGAGCCCTTGCTCATCACTCCATCTGCCTGCAGAAAGCTTTGGGACGGGCTGAAAAATCAGGATCCTGTCCTCTTGCAATCTGGAAAAATCTATCTAAGGCAGATGCCTTTCTGGTCTAGTCCATTTTCAGGTGACCTGGTCTTCCGGGACTACTCTGCCAATTGGTAAAAATATAAGACCAATGGTTATAGATTTCCCAGTGTCTGTCCAAGAGTTTTAAGACCAGATTGGAAGCTGACCACCTGACCAGTAAGGTGTCTGGTCTCGTATGCAAGCAAGCATCCTCTACCCGTACACACTCTGATTCTTGCTGACCCGCAAGATTCAGTGACACACAATCACTATAATGTAAGAAAACACAAAAATGAGACCACAGTGTTAACAGAGTCGACAAAGAATGGTCCTCTGGAAAACATTTTATTCCCTCTCAATAAAATCCAACTCAATAATTTAAGCCTACAGTCATTTGATTAAAGTGTACTTACACTATTCCTCTGAGCTGGCAGAGAGCTCCCAATTCCAAAGGTTTCTCATGGTGTGCTAGGGGAGGAAGTTTCCTTTGCAGTATTTCTCATGAGTAATATTTTTACAGAAGGCTGAAATTACCTTTAATATTGAGTGCTCCACTTAAGTTGTAAAGTGTTTTGCAGAATTAAGCATGTGTAAGACAGATAACACGTATGTCTGTCTATCAACTAAGTTGTTTCTATAAATAAAGTTTATCCCAAAAATGTTAATTAATTATGCCAATTAATTGCATGACACTAACTTTCACTTATGAGGAATAACAGGAAGTGGTCCCATCCCCATATTTGACAGACTAATGCTGAAGCCCAGGCAGTTTACCTGTCTCGTACAAAGACACCATCACTTTATGGTAGAACAAACCCAACAGTGATGAAAGCAATGAAATTTCTATCTTATTAACTTTTATAAACCCCTTCTGACACAAGTGCATTCAATTTGGACTAAACAAGATTGAATTCTTACTTACCATCAGGTAAATTTAAATGCGTTAGTGTTTTTCACATCTTCAGGAGGCAAATGATACATTTTCTTGGTTTTGTTATTTTCTTTTCAATTAAATGTTGACCCACATGACTACTGGCTTCAAAGCAAAATCTGTTCAAGATTCATATTTTTCACATGAGCTTTCCCTGAGGAAATTATTTTAGCGGTAATGAAAACTTGGAGAAAGAGGGAACCGGAAGCAGTGAGTTTGGCAAGCTCACGAAAGTGCCATGATTTGTTTGCACTGAGCCTTCTAGGGAAAACCTGTGTCCCCAGTAGGCAATTAGCAGAGAAACTGACTATCTTCTTGGGATCATCACAGAAGAATAATGCACATATTTCCCTAGTGTGAAGCATTCCTTTCTTCCTTCAGATCATTCTGGATCTCTGACTTCATAAAGGAAATAGAAACATCAGACTTACCCAACATGAAACAAAAGAAAACCAGTTTCCTTCTGCTGTTCCTTCCTCCTTTACTCCAGTTACCGTAGAGAAGATCTGTCATCCCTTTGAAAGCTGATCCCTTTGCCTGTACTTTGGGTTCCCTGTACCACTCACCTTGTTCTAACCTTGGGCATCTTTCTCTTTGTGCAAAGAAACTTTATACTAAAATTATCAGAGCAAATGTCTACAATTACTAACTCTTTGCAATCTCATCAAATTCTAGTCCAGTGACCTCATTTCTTATCCTATTTAGTCTCTCCCGTGGGGAAACCCTCTGCTTATCACTATGTTAATTACGTGTAGATTTCTCTACTGAGGACCAGATCCACGCATCCTGTTTTGAGACTACCGTCTCCACTTGGAGATACATCTCAAATGCACTTTGTTCACATCTAACTCTGTCAACCATCATGTTTCCTGTAAAAGCGAATGGCATCACCGTCAATCCAATTTTGCAAGCTAGAAATTTAGGCCCATCTTTGATGTAAATGTCAATAAATTTATCTACTAGGTGTAAGAAGAGCTATGACCAAATCCCAAAACCTGTCTTCTGAGTATGGTGTTCCATCGCCTGGCACATTATGTGCCATGTTGAAATTGTTAGTTTTCCATGTGTCTAAATCCTATCCTTTCTTCAATATCCACATTCTTGTATTATTACTGTGTCCTATTAGCCTTCCTTCTGGAATGCTCTCCACTCTGAATTCATAGCCTGATTTTATTTTTTATAATTACATATATATATATATATAATGGGAGGAATATTTTATTTCAGAATATTATGGGGGTACAAATATTTAGGTTACATATATTGCCTTTGGCCCACCTGAGTTGGAGCTACAAGCGTGCCCATCCCCCAGACAGTGTACACCACACCCATTAGATGTGAATATTCCCATCCCCTCCTCCCCTCCACCTGCCCGACACCCGATGAATGTTGCTACCATATGTGCACATAAGTGGAGATCAGTTAATACCAATTTGATGTGAGTACATGTGATGCTTGTTTTTCCCTTTTTGTGATACTTCACTTAGTAGAATAGCTCCAGCTCCAGTGACAAAATATACACAACACTCAACTCACCATTGTAGTCATTTTTATTGTCATAAAATATATATAACATAAAATTGACCATTTTAACCATTTTTTAGTGTACAGTTCATTGGCATTAAGTATATTCACATTGTTGTGTAATCATCACACCATCCATTTCCAGAACTTTTTTGATCTTCCAAAACAGAAATTCTACACACATTAAATAATCACTCGCCATATCCCCTCCCCACAGCCCTTGGTAATCATCATTCTACTATCTATTTAGTGATGTTTATTACTATAGGTACCTCGTATGTGTGAAATTATACACCATTTGTCAGTTTGTTACTGGCATAGTTTATTAGTTAAATGTTTTCAAAAATCATCCATGTTGTAGCATATATCAAAATTTCATTTCTGTTTAAAGCTCAGTAATATTGCCATTTATTTATATACCCCATTTTGTTCATCATTTTATCTATGATAGACATTGGGTTGTTCATCTTTGGGGCATTGTGAATAATCCTGCTGTGAACATGGGTTTACCAATATCTATTAGAGTTTCTATTTATGTATCCATGGGATATATATCTAGAAGTAGAATTGTGGGACACTATGAATTCCATTTTTAAGTTTTTGAGAAATTGCCATGCTGTTTTCAAAAGTGGCTACACTGTCTTCCATTTCCACCAGCAATGCACAAGGGCTCCAACGTCTTCATGTTCGTGGCAACACTTACCATTTTGTATTTTGTTCTTGATGTTGATGTTTTTTCTTTTCTCACTAATTGGTATCTCATGGTGGTTTGGTTTGCATTTCCATTAAGATTAGTAATGTTGTGCTTTTCTCGTATTCCCATTGGCTATTTGTATATCTACTTTAGAGAAGTTTATTCAAGTCTTTTGCACATTTTTACTCATTTTGTTGTTGTTGTTATTGTTGAGTTATAGATGTGTTCTTTATATATGCTAGATATTAACCTTTAATTAAATATATGATTTGGAAATATTTTCTCCTATTCTATAGGTTGCCTTTTCACTCTGTTGATTATGTACCTTGACACACAAAAGTTTGTGGGAATCTTTGTGTTTTCTGTTTTGTTTTGTTTTACTTTTGAGGTATTTCCTTTGTTTTGCCTTTGTTTCCTGTGCTTTTGGTGTCATAACCAAGAAATCATTGCCAAATCCAATGTCATAAAGTTGTTCCCCTATTTTTTTTCAAGGAGTTTTATAGTTTGGGATCTTACTTTTAAGTCTTTAAGCCATTTTGACTAAGTTTTTTATAAGATAAGGATCGTGTGAATATCCAGTTTTCCCAGCACCATTTGTTGAAGAGAATGTCTGTTCCCCGTCAAGTGTTCTTGACACCTGTGTCAAAGATAATTTGACCATATAGATAAGAGTTTATGTCTGGGTTCTCTAGTCTCTTATATGGACCTGTATGTCTGAATTTATGCCAGTACCACAGTGTTTTGATTACTATAGCTTTGTAATATGTTTTGAAATGAGGACATGTGAGTGATACAACTTTGTTCTTTTTCAAAATTTTTCTGGCTATTCAGTCCCTTAAGATTCCCCACAAATTTTAGAAAGAATTTTTCTATTTCTGCAAAAATATTGTTCAGGCTGGGTGCGGTGGCTCATGCCTGTAATCCTAGCACTCTGGGAGGCTGAGGCGGGTGGATTGTTTGAGCTCAGGAGTTCGAGACCAGCCTGAGCAAGAGCAAGACCCCATCTCTACTAAAAAATAGAAAGAAATTAGCCAGACAACTAAAAATATGTAGAAAAAATTAGCCGGGCATGGTGCCGCATGCCTGTAGTCCCAGCTACTCAGGAGGCTGAGACAGTAGGATTGCTTGAACCCAGGAGTTTGAGGTTCCTGTGAGCTAGGCCGACGCCATGGCACTCTAGCCTGGGAAACAGAGTAAGACTCTGTCTCAAAAAAAAAACAAAATAATGTTGTTCAGATTTAACAAGGATTGCATTGAAGGTGTAAATTGCTTTCTGTAGTATTAGCATCATAGTAATATTCTTCCAATCCATGAACACGGAATATTCTTCCATTTATTTGTGCCTTCCTTGATTTATTTCTCCAATGTTTTGCACTTTTCAATATGAAAGTATCTTAGTCCATCTGTGCTGCTGTCATAGACCCCCTGAGACTAAGTACAGGCATACCTCGTTTTATTGCACTTTGCTTTATTGTGCTTCACAGTTACTGCCTATTTTTACAAATTGAAAGTTTATGGCAACACTGCATGCAGCCAGTCTATCAGTGCCATTTTTCCAACAGGATGCTCTTACTTCATGTGTCATAATTACATTTTGGAAATTATCACAGTATTTCAAACTTTTTAATTATTGTTATATGTGTTATGGTGATGTGATCAGTGATCTTTGATGTTAATATTGTAATTGTTTTAGGGCACCATTAACCATGCGTATGTAAGATGACAAACCTAATTGATCAATGTTGTGTGGTCTCTAGCTGCTCCATTTACTGGCCATTCCCTAGTCTTTTTTCCTCTCCCTGGTCTCCCTGTTCCCTGAAGCACAACAATATTAAAATCAGGTCATTTAGCAACCCTAGAATGGTCTTTAAGTGTTCACATGAAAGGAAGAGTTGCGTGTCTCTCACTTTTAAATCAAAAGCTAGAAGTAATTGGACTTAGTAAGGAAAGCATGTTGAAAGCCAAGACAAGCCAAAAATCTAGATCTTTTGTGCCAAACAGCCAAGTTGTGAATTCAAAGAAAAAGTTCTTGAAGAAAATTAAAAGTGCAACTCCAGTGAACACACAAATGTTATAAAAGCAAAACAGCCTTATTGCTGATACGGAGAAAGTCTTATTGGTCTGGATAGGACATCACACCAGTCACAACATTATCTTAAGACAAAGTCTAATCTGGAGAAAGGCCCTAACTCTCTTCAATTTTATGAAGGCTGAGAGAGGTGAGGACGCTGCAGAAGAAAAATTTGAAGTTAGTAGAGGTTGGTTCATGAAGTTTAAGAAATAAGCCATCTCCATAACATAAAAGTGCAAAGTGAAGCAGCAGGTGCTGATACATTCATGGAAGCTGCAGTAAGTGATTCAGAAGATCTACCTAAGATAATTGACGAAGGTGATTATACCAAACAACAGATTTTCAACATAGACAAAATACCCTTTTACTGGAGTAATATGCCATCCAGCACTTTCATACCTAGCAAGAAGGAGAAGAAATGCCTGGTTTCAAGGCTTCGAAGGACAGACTGACTTTCTTGTTAGAGGTTAATGCAGCTGGTGACTTTCAAGTTGAAGCAAATGCTCATTTACCATTTCTTTTTTTTTTAATTTTTTTAATTTCAGCATATTACAGGGGTACAAATGTTTAGATTATGTATGTTGCCCTTGCCCCACCCAAGTCAGAGCTTCAAGCATGTCTATCCCCCAGATGGTGCACACCGCACCCATTAGGTGTGTATATACCCATCTTCTCCACCCCTCTCCCATCTGCCCGACACCCGATGACGGTTACTACTATATGTGCACTTAAGTGTTGATCAGTTAATACCAATTTGATGGTGAGTACATGTGGTGCTTGTTTTTCCATTCTTGGGATGATTCACTTAGTAGAATGGGTTCCAGCTCTATCAAAGATAATACAAGAGGTGCTAGATCACCATTGTTTTTTTGTGGCTGAGTAGAACTCCATGGTACACATATACCACATTTTATTAATCCACTCATGTATTGATGGGCACTTGGGTTGTTTCCACATCTTTGCAATTGTTAATTGTGCTGCTGTAAACATTCTAGTGCAGATGTCTTTTTTATAGAATGTCTTTTGTTCTTTGGGGTAGATACCCAGTGATGGGATTGCTGGATCAAATGGTAGATCTACTTGTAGCTCTTTAAGGTATCTCCATATTGCTTTCCACAGAGGTTGCACTAGTTTGCAGTCCCACCAGCAGTGTATGAGTGTTCCTATCTCTCCTCATCCACGCCAACATTTATTGTTTTTGGACTTTTTGATAAAGGCCATTCTCACTGGGGATAAGTGATATCTCATTGTGGTTTTGATTTGCATTTCCCTGATGACTAGAAATGTTGAGCATTTTTTCCATATGTTTGTTAGCTATTAGTCTATCTTCTTTTTAAAAGTTTCTGTTCATGTCCTTTGCCTACTTTTTTTTTTTTTTTTTTTTTTTTTTTGAAACAGAGTCTCACTCTGTTGCCTGGGCTAGAGTGCCATGGATTCAGCCTACCTCACAGCAACATCAAACTCCTGGGCTCAGGCAATCCTTCTGCCTCAGCCTCCAGAGTAGCTGGGACTACAGGCATTGCCACCATGCCCAGCTAATTTTTTCTATGTATTTTTAGTTGCCCAGCTAATTTATTTCTGTTTTTAGTAGAGATGGAGTCTTGCTCTTGCTCAGGCTGGTCTCAAACTCCTGAGCTCAAATGATCCACCCGCCTCGGCCTCCCAGAGTGCTAGGATTGCAGGCATGAGCCACCATACCCGGCCTCTTTGCCTACTTTTTGATGGGGTTGTTTAATGTTTTCTTGCTGATTTTCCTGAGGTCTATATAGATTCTAGTTATCAGCCGTTTATCAGATGTGTAACATGCGAATATTTTCTCCCATTCTGTAGGTTTTCTGTTTGCTCTCATGATAGTTTCCAATGCTCATTTACCATTTCAAAAACCCTAGGGCCCTTAAGAATTGCACTAAATCTACTCCCCCTGTGCTCTATAAATGGAACAACAAAGCCTCAGTTGACAGCACATCTGTTTACAGCATGGTTTGCTGAACATTTTAAGCCCATTGCTGAATCCTGCTGCTCAGAAAAAAAGATGTCTTTCAAAATATTACTGCTCATTAACAATGCACCTAATCACTCAATAGCTCTGGTAGAGATGTGCAAAGATATTAATGTTTTTGTGCCTGCTAACACAACATCCTTTCTGCAGCCCATGGACCAAGGAGTAACTTTGACTTTCAAATCTTATTATTTAAGAAATACATTTTGAAAGGCTATATCTGCCACAGACAGTGATTCCTCAGATAGATCTGGGCAAAGTAAATTGATAACCTTCTGGAAAACATTCACCGTACTGGATGCCTTTAAAAGCATTCATGGTTCATGGGAGTAGGTCAAAATATCAACATTAACAGGAGTTTAGAAGAAGTTGATTCCAACCTTCATGGATAACTTTGAGGGGTACAAGCCCTCAGTGAAGAAAGTGACAGCAGATGTGGTGGAAACAGTAAGAGAACTAGAATTAGAATAAGAGCTTGAAGATGCGACTAAATTGTTGCAATCTCATGAAAAACTTTAACAGATAATGAGTTGCTTCATATGGATGAGCAAAGAAAGTGGTTTCTTTTCTTTCTTTTTTTTTTTTTGAGACAGAGTCTCACTCTTTTGCCCAGGCTAGCGTGAGTGCCATGGCGTCAGCCTAGCTCATAGCAACCTCCCACTCCTGGGCTCAAGCGATCCTTCTGCCTCAGCCTCCCGAGTAGCTGGGACTACAGGCATGTGCCACCATGCCCAGCTAATTTTTTCTATATATTTTTAGTTGTCCAATTAATTTCTTTCTATTTTTAGTACAGACGGGGTCTCGCTCTTGCTCAGGCTGGTTTCGAACTCCTGAGCTCAAACAATCCGCCCGCCTCAGCCTCCCGGAGAGCTAGGATTACAGGCGTGAGCCACCGCACCCGGCCCGAAAGTGGTTTCTTGATGGGACCTACTCCTGTTGAAGATGCTGTAAACGTCTTTGAAATGACACCAAAGGATTTAGAATATTACATAAATTTAGTTGATAAAGTAGCAGCAGGTCTTGAGAGGATTGAGTCCAATTTGGAAAGAAGTTTCACTGTGGGCAAAATGCTATCAAACAGTATTGCATGCTATAGAGAAATGATTCATGAAAGGAAAAGTCAATTGATGTGGCAAATTATATTGTTTTATTTTAAGGAATTGCCACAACTACCCCAACTTTCAGCAACTAGCACCTTGATCAATCAGCAGTCATAAACATCAAGGCAAGACCCTCCACCAACAAAAAGATAATGACTTGTTGAAGGCCCAGATGATTGCTTGCATTTTTTAGCAATAAAATATTTTTAATTAAGGTATGTACCTTTTTTAGACATAATTCTATTCTACACTTAATAGAATGCAGTACAGTGTAAACATAACATATGTGCACTGGGAGGCCAAAAATCTGTGTGACTCATTTTATTGTGATATTTGCTTTATTGTGGTTATTGCAATACCTCTAAGGTATGGCCTTAGTTTATAAAGAACAGAAATTTGTTTCCTCACAGTTCTGAAGACTTGGAAGTCCAAGATCAAAGTGCTGGGATCTTTCAAGGGCCCTCCTACTGTGTCTGAAGGAGAAAAAGGCCACGTTCTCACATGGCAGAAGGCAAAAGGGAAAGAGGGCAAATCCACTTCCGCAAGCCCTTTCTATAATGGCATTAATCCATTCATGACCTAAACACCTCCCATTAGTTCTCACCTCCCAACACTGATGCAATGAGAATTAAGTTTCCAACACATGAATTTTGGGGGCCATATTAAAACCATAGCACTTTGCCCCTGGCCCCCCAAAATGCATGTCCTTTTCACATGCAAAATACATTCATTCCATTCCAATAGCTCCAAAAGTCTCGACTGAATCAGATATGGCTGAGACTCAAGGTATGACTCATCCTGAGGCAAATTTCCCTTCAGCTGAGATCCTGTGATATTAAACAAGTTATGTACTTCCAAAATACTTCCAGGCATAGGATAGACATTTCTATTCCCAAAGGGAAAAAAAGCAAGAAGAACAGGGTAACACCTACCAAGGAAGTCCAAAACCCAACAGGGCAAACAACATTATATCTTAAGGCTTGAGAATAATTTTCTTTGACTCCATATTCCACCTTCTGGGTACACAGGACTGGGGGCTGGGCCCCAAGACCTGGGGTAGCCCCGACCCCACGGTTTTGCTGGGCACAGCCCATACTTCAGCACTTACACGTTGAAATTGCATGCCTCTAGCTCTTTCAGGCTGGCACTGTGTGCTGGTGGCTCTACAGTTCTGGGACCTCAGGGGAGACTCCACTCTTGCGGCTTCACTACATGTTGTCCTAGTGCGGCCTCCCTGTCGCTGCCCTGATACTACAGTTCTGCCAGGAATTGCTCTGATGGGGGCTCTCTGTGATGGCTCTACTTTTATGACAGGTTTCTGCTTGGGCCCTCAGGTCGTCCAAGACATCCTTTGAAACCTAAGTGGAGGAAACCCTATCTCCACAGCTCTTGCACTCTGCACACCTACAGAATTAGCACCACATGGGCATCAACAAGGTGTTTGCCTTGTGCCTTCCAGAGTGAGTGCCTGAGCTGGACCTGAAATTGCTCAAGCACAGAGGGAGGCGCTAAGGAGCACTGCATCAGAATGCAGGGAGCAGAGACCCAAGGTGGCACCGGGCAGTGAGCCCCAAGGCTCTACAGGCATACTGGACCCTCTTCCAAGACTTTTCTGCCCTCAAAGCCCTGGCATGCTGGGTCTGTAATTGGTGTGGCAGCCTCGAAGATCTTCAAAATGCCTTCAAGGTCATTCTCCCATTGTGTTGATGAATAGCACCTGGCTTCCTTCTAGTCACACCAATCTACCAAACAGCTGTTTGGTCACACTCTTGGTTTTCTTTCCTAAACACGCTTTTTTATTCTCTACGTGGACAGGCAGGAGGTTTTCCAAACGCTCACATTCATCTTCCCTGGTTAATTATTAATTCCATCTTTAAATTGTTTATCTCTTCTTGTATTTTACTATAAGCAGTAAAAAGCCATGAACTATTCCGAATGCTTTGCTTGGCTATTTCTTCTGCCAGATATCATAATCTATTGCTCTTCAGTTTTGGCTTCCATAACAATCTTAGGACTGAAATGTAATTTAGTCAAATTCTTTGCCTCATTATAACAAGGATGGCCTTTCCTCCTGTTTCCAATACCCTATTCCTCACTCATCAGAGAACTCATCTGAGTTTCTACCAATAGTCTGTACACAACCACTCAGCCATGAAGAAGAAATGAAATCATGTTATTTGTGGCAACATGAATGGAACTGGAGGTCATTATGCTATTTTTTTAAATTTGGAGACAGGGTCTGGCTCTGTTGCCCAGGCTGGAGTGCAGGAATACGATCATAGCTCACTGCAACTTCGAATTCCTGAGTTCAAGCAATCCTTCTGCCTCAGCCTCCTTTGTCGCTAGGACTACAGGTACCCGCCACCTTGCCTCGCTGATTTTTTTATTTTTTGCAGAGACAGGGTTTCACTGTGTTGCCCAGGCTGGTCTGGAACTCCTGGCCTCAAGTGATCCTCTTGCCTCGGCCTCCCAAAGTGCTGGGATTACAGGTGTGAGCCACCACACCTGGCCTTGTTATTTTTTTTTTTTTTTTGATTCTCCAATGTACGCAATATTTTTGCATGCCTTAATTTCTCAACAACAAAAGGAGATCTCAGACCTGCTTTTTCTCAGGACCCTTGATATTTTATTGCATTCCTGTACCCAAAATCCCTTGTCCCAGGTACGGGAGGAGGTATGGTCCCCCTGTAGCTTTCAGGAGCGGTACCTGCCCCTTCCGCAGCTTTTCCGATCCTAAATTCTAAGCTATGTGGTTTTCCCCATTTGCATTCTGAATTAAGCAAAGAAGACACCAACCTCTCAGGCAGCCCCAGACACACTGGAACATAAGTAAGGTTTGCTCTGCTGTTTCTCGCTAAAGGCGGAACAGGGGATGTGCCGCTGCTTTGTGCTGTCCACATGGAACTGCACAGCTTAGGGGCTGAGGCAAGGGTGAGGAAAAACACCAGGAGATTTCCGACCAGATGAATGTAGCTTTTTCTTGATTATCCATTTATTTGGTTGTTGTAGCTCTTTTATAGCTCTGTGACTGATTTCAGAGGTCCTATAAAGTTATTTTAGCCAATCTCTTGCTGTTGCTTTAATGTTCACATGTGGGAATGACAGCCTGAAGCTCCCTAGTCTGCCGTCTTGCTGATGTCACTAAAAAAAAAAAAAAAAATACTTACATATTACTGTAAATGAGATACGATATTGCTTGCATAATTATTGCTGGGGAAGAAAAAGCATAATTGACATCTTTGTTTTTTCCGATTTTCTTCACTGAACTTAGTATATGAAATGTTTAATAAATTCCCATTATATTAATTCATGAATTATCCTCAGGTTCTTAACTTTGCATTTGTTACAACATTCACCTGGGATGCATGGGGGGAACGAAATTATTGGCCCTTCCCACTTCCAACCGATTCCTCGGTGTTTGGGTCTGAGGCCAGATGTGTGTGGTGCCATGGTTCCAGGGACGTGGAATGACTAATTCTGCTCCGTTTATGCCCATGATTCACCAGTGACTAACAGGGAAGGTTGATGAGGGCAAACGTTCCCCAGGTGATACTTCCACATCATAAACCAACTTAACTACCATGGGCTTCCTGGTCCCATTTCATCATTTTCATACTCTCTGTCAGGCCCACACAGACTGTCGCTCAGCCAATGCCCGCTACACAGCTTTCTATCTTCTTATCTCACAATCCTCGTTCCACAGAGCTGCATTTTATTTGTGTCCAGCAACATATTCGTATTTTTCTTTATTCCCAAAAAGCACAATTGGCTAGAAAATAAAGGCCCAACATAAAATTTTGATAGTTGAAGAGCCTACTTACTCTACAAATATTTCACCCAGTGTAGTTTAAAACATTTGGAATAATTTACTGAAAATCCACAGCACACAATGACACAGCATTAGTTTTACTTTGATAACACAGAGAGGAACTTTGTCAAGGGGCTATAGTGCTGCAACTGCTCAAGATCAAAACTATCTATATTCGCAAACATATTTTTAAAACTTCCCAGCTTGGGCCATTATTCTGTCTTCTTTTGAAATGTTTCTGTTCATGTCCTTTGCCCACTTTTTGATAGGGTTGTTTAATTTTTTTCTTGCTGATTTTTCTGAGTTCTAAGTAGATTCTAGTTATCAGCCCTTTATCAGATTTGTAGCATGCAAAAATTTTCTCCCGTTCTGTAGGTTGTCTGCTTGCTCTTGTGACAGTTTCTTTGGCTGTGCAGAAGCTTTTTAATTTGATCAGGTCCCATTTATTTATTGTGGTTGTTGCTGTGATTGCCTTTGGGGTCTTCTTCATAAATTCTTTGCCTAGGCCAATGTCTAGAAGAGTGTTTCCAACTTCTTCCTCTAGAATTCTAACAGTTTCACTCCTTAGGTTTAAGTCTGTTACCCAGCGTGAGTTGATTTTTGTGAGAGGTGAAAGGTGTGGATCCTGGTTCAGTCTTCTACATGTGGCTATCCAGTTTTCCCAGCACCATTTATTGAATAAGGATTCTTTTCCCCAGTGTATGTTTTTGTCTGCTTTGTCAAAGATTAGGTGGTTATATGAGGATGGTTTTATATCTGGGTTCTCAATTCTGTTCCACTGGTCAATGGCTCTGTTTTTGTGCCAGTACCATGCTGATTTTAATATTACAGCTTTGTAATAGAGTTTGAAGTGTGGTAAATTGATGCCTCCCATTTTGTTTTTATTGTCTAGAATTGTTTTTGCTATGAGGGGTCTTCTCTGGTTCCATACGAAGTGTAGAATTAGTTTTTCTACATCTGTGAAGAATGATGTTGATATTTTAATAGGGAGTGCATTGAATCTGTAGATCACTTTGGGTAGTATAGACATTTTAACAATGTTTATTCTGCCGACCCACGAGCATGGTATGGTTTTCCACCTGTTTACGTCTTCTGCTATTTCCTTCCTCAATGTCTCATAGCTCTCTCTGTAGAGGTCTTTTACCTCCTTAGTTAGATATATTCCTAGATACTTTATTTTCTTTGTTGCTATTGTGAAGGGAATTGAGTCTTTGATTTGGTTTTCTGTATGGCTGCTGTTGGCATATATGAAAGCCTCTGATTTGTGTGTATTGATTTTGTATCCTGAGACTTTACTGAATTCATTTATCAGTTCCAGTAGCCTCTTGGTTGAATCCTTGGGGAAACATATGAAAAAATGCTCAACATCTCTAATCATCAGGGAAATGCAAATCAAAACCACAATGAGATATCACTTCTCTCCAGTGAGACTGGCCTTTATCAAAAAGTCCCAAAACAATAAATGTTGGCGTGGATGTGGAGAGATAGGAACACTCATACACTGCTGGTGGGACTGCAAACTAGTGCAACCTCTGTGGAAAG
>RJWJ010030511.1:0-19859 GCA_004363605.1 Indri indri | reverse complement strand
CATGGAAAAGTAAAAAGCAGACACTGTCACAGGATCCCAACTATAAAGCCTCCTCCTACAAGAATCAGCTCAACCTTCACCTCTTTTCATAGTCACAGAATTGTAGGAGGCTAATGACCTCATAACTCATAAAATCCGTCATTGCCAGGTTCAAGCATCCACTATCATGGATTCACCAGAACAGCACGTCTATGCTTCTTACCTGATAGAACTCTCTTTCTGCTTGACCTCAAACTACTGACTTCACCACACTTTTATTCTTGGACTTCTTATGTGGATATCTTCTTGATCACACCCCAGATTAAGGCTTTATAAACTGATGAGCCCTAAATCTGCATCTCTGGCCTTGACCATTTTTCTCATTTTTGTCTCCTCATTCTACATCTTTATCAAGATGTCTTTGAACTACTGCAAGCTCAGTTTACCCAACACTGAATTTTCTGTCTTCTCCCCTTAACCCTGCTCACCACATTTCTTCCATCTGCCATCCGAGCATCCAAAAACAAATGTTGGGAATTATTCTGGGTTCGTACCTCCTACACCTCATCAGCCACCAAGTCCTGTTCATTATACTTCTTCCAAATCTCCCACCACTGGTATTGACTCCCTCTGGCTTATTGCTGTCACCTTTTTAGCTGGCGTCCACATCCCCAAGCTCACTCCTATTCCATATTACATCCTTCTACAAGGACGTATTCATTTTTTAAGATTTAGCTCAAGCACACCCTCCTCCCTTGTGCTTTCCCTAGCTCGTCTGTTTCTTCCTTTATACCACCTATCACATTGAATAGTTACTCCTCCTCTAAATTATAACCTGGACAACAGAGATTAAGCCCTATTTATGTTTGTATTCCTGATGCTCAGACCATGATAAGTAGTCAAACTTTTATTGAATTGAATATCTCCAACCTGAATTATTCTGAATGACTTCTGTGCATTCTGGACCTGCCCTTTACAACTATCCATAACATCTCATTTTTCTTCTACTTGACATTTCTTCTGATATTAACAAAGAGCATTCATATTTTCCCCTAAGTCTTCTTCTTTTCTGATGAATACCTGCAAATCTTTCCTCTATTTTTTACTTTATTTTCAGGACATTACAAGATGCTGGTCACCATCTTCTACAGAGAGCTTATTACTCAATGCCCCTTTTAGAATCAATCCTGAATATCAAGATACGGTCTGAGCGTTGTGGGTACAGTAGCCTCCATTCATGGCTCTGTATGATCTGCACTTACAAGGCAGCCAAAGATTGTGAGAGCTTTCTTAGATGTTATATCCCTTCTTAATCACAGTCGGAGGATGACTAAACATTCAGATATTTTTTCACTTGAAATGATAATTTCTGAAGAATTTTTTCCAAGCGTAAGTGCAAGATTTTATATTTCTCTCTATTAGTTTCAACTCTTTCCTTCTTGCCTTTCAAGATATTTTTGATTTTTTGTTATGTCACCTGACATATTAACTATCTCTCCCAGTTTTGAGTCACCTGAAGATTTGATTAATGGTTTCCCTTTAGGTTTATACAGAAATAAAATATCCAGATATCTATTCAACCCCTGTTTAAAGTCAGCTGTTCTTTCTTAATATCTGTGATTTCCCATTCTTTCTTTCCACCTTTAAGGGGATTTCCCCTTCAAATCATTTCATTTAGACTATGTAGATACGGGACGGGTGCACAAGAAAAATCATATGACACAGTTTACTTCAATCAATTCACTTTTTTAAAGTGTTTCTCCCCTAACCCCAGAAAAAAAAGCCATATAAGGTATTTGAAACAGCTACCTTAACAGCTTATGTGGAGCCTGAGGGCAAGCCCACCCAACCAAACCCTGCCCCGCCTTGCTCCCCCACCAGCCTCTGCTATGGTGGAGAATAAGGACTCACCTGGAAGTTCCAGGGCCCCACCCACCACCTGGGGCATTTGAGTGCTCCTCCTGAGAGGCTAGAGCTGTTCACAGGTCCCTAAAACAACACTGCACCTAGTTCCCTCCGGCAAGCACCACCTGATGACAGGCAGGTCAATTTGCACAGCCCTGTATAGCATTTACTGACTCAGTCATGCAGGGTGTGGTTGATTTTTACCCACGACAACCACCTACTGTCTCAGAGATTAAACTGGGCACACCTGGTTTAAGACGACCACAGGACTGGGGAAAGAGAAAGGATTTAAAAGACCTCCATTCTCCCTCATCAAAGAGAGACAAGGCATCTTCCCTCATGTATAGCTCACAACTGCTACAGGCCACAAACAGCTAGCAACTGAGAGAACCACCACACCAAGGATATCTCTAACCAAGGCATCTATCCAGAAACGAAAGCACCGTTAAATCACCCACAAGCAACGCCAAAGGTTCTTACCCAATATATGTTACAGACACTCCTTTACAAGTTGGGGTGGGGGAAGCCCTATCTAAACAAAAGAAAATACAAAAATAAGAAGTGACAGCTGCCCCAGATGAGAAGGAATCAGCAAAAGAACTCTGGAAGCATGAAAAATAGAGAGAAAGGACACCCTCAAAAGGGAACACCAGCTCTCTAGCAATGGATACCAACTAAAATGAATATATTGAAATGACAGATAAAGAATTCCAAATATGGATTATAAGTAAGTTCAGTGAAATCCAAGAGAAAATGAAAAACCAACTCAAGGAAACCAGAAAACCAATTTAGGAAATAAAGGAAAAATTTACTGAAGAGATAGACATATTAGGAAAAAAAAATAGAATTTCTGGAAATGAAAAATTCATTTAAGGAAATGTAAAGCACAGTGGAAAGTCTTAAGACTAGACTAGATGAGAGAGATGAAAGAATCTCAGAGCTTGAAGACAATAACAGTCAAGCTGAGAGTCAAATCAGAGACTTGATACGATTCACAATAGCCACAAAGAAAATAAAATGCCTAGGAATATACTTAAGCAAGGAGGTGAAAGATCTTTACAAAGAGAACCATTAAACCCTGCAGAAAGAAATCACAGGTGACACAAACAAATGGAAAAAACATATTATGCTCATGGATCACTAGAATCAACATTGTTAAAATGTCCATACTACCCAAAATGATTTATGGATTCGATGCAATCCCATCAAAATACCAATGTCATATTTCACAGATTTAGAAAAAATAATTCTACACTTCATTTGGCACCAGAAAAGAGCCCCAATGGCCAAAGCAATCTTAAGCAAAAAGAACAAACCAGGAGGCATCACATTACCAGACTTCAAACTGTATCACAAGTCTACAGTAGCCAAAACAGCATGGTACTGACACAAAAAGAGAAACACAGAACAGAGAACTCAGATGTAAAACCATCCACATACATCCAACTGATCTTTGAGAAAGCAGACGACTATACACACTGGAGAAAAGAGTATTCAGTAAATGGTGCTTGGAGAATTGAATAGCCACATGCAGAAGAAGGAAACAGGATCCCTGTCTCTCACCACTCACAAAAATTAATTCAAGATGGATAAAAGACTTAAGTGTAAGTCATGAAACAATAAGAATTCTAGAAGAAAATGTTGGAGAAATTCTTCTAGATGTCAGCCCAGGCAAAAAATTTTTGAAGAAGACCTCAATGGCAATCACAGCAACAACAAAAATAAATAAATGGGACTTGATTAAATAAAAAAGCTTCTGCACAGCTAAGGAAATAATCAATAGAGCAAATAGACAACCTACAGAATATATCCTATACATCCAATAAAGGGCTAATAACAAGAATCTACAAAGAACTTAAGCAAATCAGCAAGAAAAAAATCAAAAAAACCCATAAAAAAGTGGGCAAAAGAACAGAAGCTTTTCAAAAGAAGAGAGACAACTGGCCAATAAACATATGAAAAAATGCTCAATATCACTAATCATCAGGGGAATGCAAATTAAAATCACAACTAAATATCTGAAATATCACTTTACCCCAGTTAGAATAGCTTTTATTAAAAAGTACAAAAACAGTAGATGCCGGTGTGGATGCAGAGAGAAAAGAATGCTATTCACTGTTAGTGGGACTGTAAATTCGTACAATCTGTATAGAAAACATTATGGAGATTCCTGAAAGAACTGAAAATAGACCTACCATTCAATCCAGCAATCCCACTACTAGCTATTTACCCAAAGAACAAGAAATCATTTTATCAGAAAGACACCTGCACTTGAATATTTATTGCAGCACAATCCACAGTTGCAAAGATGTAAAATCAATCCAAGTGCCCATCAATACATAGTGGATTAACAAAATGTGGAATATGTATACCATGAAATACTACTCAGCCACGAAGAAGGATTAATTAAGGCCTTTCATAACAATGTGGATGGAACTGGAAACCATTCTCTTAAGTGAAGTATTGAAAGAATTAGAAAAACAAACACCACATGTACTCACTATTAAATTGGACCTAACCAATGAGCACACATGTGCATAGAAGGAAGTAAAACTCAGTGGAAATCAAGGAGAGGTAGGGTAGAGGAGGGGACGGGCTAAAACCTACCTGATGGGTACAATGAACACTATCCAGATGATGGGCACACTTATAGCCCTGACTCAAGCATAACAAAATGATCCATGTAACCCAAAACATTTGTACCCCCATGATATTTTGAAATAATAATAAGAATTACAAAGAGCCAGTTATTAGGATTTCAGAATAAGAGATCAGGGCTGTAGACCAGAATCAGAATTTTCAAAGCATTTAAAAAGATTCTGGACTCAGAATGAGAAGCTAAAAAGAAAACACAATGCGGCTCGTAAAGCCAAGGTGACACGTCAGGAGAAGAACAGGATGGGCTTAGCAAAGCTTGGAGGCAGGTGAATCCAAAGGCTGGGCCAGTGTGCCTGAGAGAGCCTGAGATCTTACCTCCCTCTGAAAGAAGTTCACGGCCTCGAGGCTGAAATTGACAGAATTTGAGAGGAGATCATCTCCTGAAATGAATCCCCTCCTTCACAATTTACTCATCAGTATTTCTACTTGTTCTCCCTACCTAACCATGCATGTTCCTTTTAAAAGGCCCAGATTCATATTCTACTTTCTTCCAGTGCGGTGTGTATGACTGGTCACTAGGGGAGCTTCTTGGCCTTTTCCTCATCTCTATGACTTTCTGTGGGCCAACATTCTCTACAGGATCCTAAAAGCTTTTCTGATTGCCCAAGATGATTGCTTCCCTAATCACAGAGCTTTTCTGTCACACTGTGTGTGAGATCAGCGGACTTGCAAAGTAATAGAATCCGTAGTTTCCTATTTCCAATTTGACACCTCTGGGTTTAAGCTGACATGTCTGGGAGCAATCAGCCAGTTTTTTAACCTACACTGCCACATTAGTCACATTTTTCTTATTTCTGTTTCCTCTTCATCCACGTATCTATTCACACTTGCCCACTCATAGAATGCTATACCGATATCATTTTCAGAACTTGGCAGAGGTGCATACATCAAAGGTTGAGGCAATGTAGAACTTGTGAATAATGACAGAATTAGCTGGAAACAACAGTATAACTTTTGGGTCCCCAAAAAATATTATTTCAAAAAGAAGTAACTCTCCGGAATAGTGAAGCTGGACTTGACTAGGGCCGCGCTACTGTCCCCTGATTGTGATGGTCCCCTGGCCCTGCTGTATACAGGAATGCTGATCTTGGGTACCGAGTCTCCAGTCCTGTCCCTGGGCTCTCTGCATGTTGACCTCCCAGGTTTTTAGCAGATCTATCAAGTTTTCTAAAATCTATAATCTCTAGTGCCCATAGACTTAAGGCGAAGCCTGGTATTTACTGGAGAACTTGGAAATTCAGCCCTACCCACCAAGTGCAGACAGTAATTAGCATTTTTAACCCAATAGTTTCAGCAATTTCTTATCTTAAGTTTTCAAATCCCTGGGGGGACTATGCCAAACAGCAGATTATTTGTGAGTTGCCGCAGTGCTGTCCTCTAGAGAGTCTATTTATACATTTGGGTTTCCTTGGTCGTCATTGCATTGTTAGTTCCTAGATTAGAGCTGGCAAGAGCAAGAACACGATAAAAGTGTACCGCTTCAATTTGACTGAGCTTCTTCCCAAATCCTATCAGTCTGCTTTCAATGATTTTTTTTCGGCAAGAACAGAGCATTACTGAACACACAGTCATTTATTTATGGGTTATGATATTCTACAGCAGCCTATTATGAGCACAGAAAGCACATCTATGCAGGGCGAACAAAACAGAAGTGGTTCTTGCTCTTAAAAAGCAAGCAGTACAATGAAGGAGGCAGAAACTGAATAGATAAATAAAAAGAAACAATTAAATAATGATAAATGTTTGTGGACCCTCTAAAGGAGAATAGGGGCCTATAAGACAATGAAAGGGGGCACTTTACATTGACATTCAGAGGAAGTCTCTCTAAGGAGGTGAAAAAAGACCTGAAGAATGACAACAAAGAATGCAAGAAAATTATGACAGGGAAAGAAAAGAACCTGTGTGAAGACCCCAATATGGTGTTATAGTTAGCTATTGCTACGTAACAAACCAGCCCAGACCTAGTGGCATAAAACAGCAACCAGTATGTTGTGCTTATGTGTTCTGTGGGTCAGCAGTTTGGACAGAATGCAACAGGATGGCTTTTCTCAGCTCCACATTGTATAGAACATCAGCTGGGAAGATTCATAACCTCTGGGTAACTTGGAAAGCTAGAGGCCGAAATCACGTAGAGCTATTAGGACTTCACTTACATGTCTGGCTCTTGTGCTGGCATGACTTGAAGGCTAGGCTTAGCTGGGACCATCAATCCAAGCATCTACGAATGGCCTCTCCACTGGCTTGGGCCTCCTCATAGCATGGTGCCCCCGTGTAGTCATAGTTCTTACAGAGTGGCTCAGGGCTTCAAGAGTGAATGACAGATGATGCCCTAGCCATTGATAGCCTTGCCTCAGAAGTGCTGTAGGCTGAATGGTAACCCCAGAATTTATGTGTTGAAGTCCTAACCTCCAGGACCTTAAAATGTGACTGCATTTGGAGACAGGACCTGTAAAGAGGTAATTAAGATTAAAAAAAAAAAAAGAAGAAGAAGAGTTCAGAGGGATGGGCCCTAACCCAATATGACTGGTGCTCTTTTAAGAAGAAGAAATTAGGACATAGGCAATACAGATGAGTGATGAGCATATGAAGACCCTGCAAAAAGATGACCATCCGCAAGCCCATGAGAGAGGTTTCTGAAGAAACCAAACCTGCTGACACTTTGAGCTCTGATTTCCAGCCTCCAGACCATGAGAAAATAAATTTCTATTGTTTAAGCCACCCAGTCTGTGGTATTCGTTATGGCAGCCTAACAGACTAATACATCATGAAACATCACTTCTGATTGCTCTATTGACCAGAGCAATCACAAACCTACCCAAATTCTAACAGGGGAGACATAGATGCCCCCTTTTCATGAGAGAAGAGCATAAAAAGATACAGGGCCACATTTTAAATCTGCAACGTGTTGGAAGGAACTTGGCAGTTTGAAGAACTAAAAGGCCAGTGCAGCTCACACATGGTGTGCTACCATGGGAAGTGTGTTACGTTGGAAGAAATGATGTCAGAAGGCAGGCGAGGATCAACTATTTGAGAACGGTTTAGGCCACAGCAAAAAATTCAGATTGTGTTCTAAGTGCAGCAGGAAGATTTTAGAAGGTTAAGCCGGAGAGTGACAGTTTGATTTCTGTTTCCCAAAAGGCACTAAAGCTGCTGAGGGGAAGGGGACAATAGGAAGCAGAATGGCTGCCTACAAGGATAACTGAGTGATTCAAGTGCACCAAGCTGTTGGCTTGGATGAAGGTAGTGGCAGTGAAATCAGAGAGCCTCGGATGGGCACAAAATAGGATTTGAAGGTAGAATTAACAAGACTCGATGAAGAACTGAATGTGAGTATGAAGGGAATTGAAGGTAGGAGGTATTACTGCCAGGTTTCTGACTTGAGAAACTATTGGTGTTATTTCCTGGGGCAGGAAAAACTTGAGGAAATACAGATGGGACAGGAAGAGGAATGCAGGTCTAAAGATTTACTTTGGATAGATAAAACTCTTTTGAACTTTCCTCAAATGAAGTTTAGCAAATCTCCCCTAAAACAATAATCCAAAGGTAGAAAAGGCCATGTAATTATTAGTCACATCTCTCCCTTTTAGCACAAGGGGAGTAGAAATAAATTATCAGGAGCTATCAATGACAAATGCCAAGAAACTTACAAGTGTTCTACTTCCTTTCCTTACTTAAAGGTGTAGTCTTGGTATGCAAGTGTGTACTGGAAACTGTGCTTTTAATTGTAAAGAAAGACTTACTTGGTTATCAATCTCATTTTATAAAAGAAGAAATATCACTTGTTTTAAGGAACGAGTAAATCCAATTTGTGCAAAAGAATACTTGGAAAGATATTAGAACTCTATACATCTAGAAAAGTATAGAACTAAAAGAAATTCAATGTCAATCTCATTTTTAATAGAGGAAATAACACATTTTCTTTTTAAGAACAATGGGAATAACTTGTTCTCTAATGGAATAATTTGCAAAACATAAGGGGAGTTCTGACTAGTTTGGAAGAAGAATGGAGCCATATGTAGTAATTTGTGGCTTTCTCCAGAAGATAATCTTGTCTAATACCTAGGGCAATATGTATAAAGAGAAGCAAAATCATAATATTTTTAATACTAGAAAATTAGATTCATAGGAGACCTTAAGTAAAGTATAAGGAAGTAGCATACGAGGAAGCAGTGTTAAGACATTCATGAAACTTTGACTGTATCTGTATATTCCCAATATTTAGAAGAAAAGATGAAAACAGAAGTTATTAAAATATTTTGTAAAGCTGCATCTGGGCTTTTTACTGTTTTATAATTTTCGCTTTATTTATTATGTACAGCTTGATGTCTAGATAATGGCAGACATTTCTATCAGAGAATAAATGTATCTACATTGTTGTTGTGGCAGTATTTTCATATAGGAATTTTTAAATTTATACTTTACATGTATAAGCATAATTTATGCCTTAAGGAAGAATGTGTTTCAAGTAAAAGCCTTCTGTTTGACTGCCAGTAGATTAAGCACCCTTTTATTAAGAAAATAATAGCTAACATTTATCGAGATATTTCTATATATCAGGTACTATGCCAAGTCCATTGAAATGCCCTTCTTTGTAATCCAAATAGCCCTTATCAGATATGTGCTACATTTATACCCAGAAGGTGGAAACCCAGTTTTAGAGATTCTATTTGTCTTCTAGAGCTGCCATAAACAATACTACAGACTAAATGGTTTAAACAACAAAAATTTATTCTCTCACAGTTCTAGATACTAGAAGTCCAAAGTCAGGGTGCCAGCAGGGTTGATTTCTGATGAGGCCTATTTATTTGCCTTGTAAATAGCTGTCTTTTCCCTGTGTCTCCACCTGGTCTTTCCTTTATGTGCTTAATGGGTGACGGGGGAGAGCTCTCTGATGTCTCTGCCTTTTCTTATAAGGATGCTAGTCCTATTGGATCAGGGCTGTACCCTTAAGATCTCATTTAACCTTAATTACCTCCTTAGGGAGCCTATCTCCAAATACAGCCACATTGAGGATTAGGGCTTCACTATATGAATTTTGGGGAACACAGTGCAGTCCACAGCAGGCATATTATAAAACTTACCCAAGATCACATACCTAGGAAATATGGGAGCCAGGAGTGGAATCTGCACAGCCTGACGTCATTAGAGCCTTGAGCCTCCAACTACTTTATATTTTCATTCACTTGACCTCATACAGTAACATCTGCCTCTGTCTTCTGGAAACCTTGGCAAGGGACACAAAATATAGGAGTAAATAAGGTGGGCAGAAATTTGTTTAGGTTAAATAATATGAAAACATGTATCATTAAAGCTGGATTTCATTAAAATTAAAAACTTTTGCTCTGCAAAAGATGCTGTGAAGAGAATGAAGAGATAAACCACAGACTGGGAGAAAATATTTGTAAAAGACCCATATGATAAAGGACTATTATTCAAAATATACAAAAAATTCATAAAATTCAACAACAAGAAAACAAACAACTGGATTTAAAAATGGACCAAAGACTTTAACAGACACCTCACCAAGGAATATATACAGATGGCAAAGAAGTATATGAAAAGATGCTCCACACCATATGTCATTGGAAATTGCAAAAATTAAAAAAAAATAATGAAATACCACTACACACCTATTAGAAAGGCCAAAATCCAGAATACTGACACCAAAAGTGGCGAGGATGTTGAACAAGAGGAATTTTCATTTATTGCTGGTAGAAATGCACAATGGTACAGCCACTGTGAAGATAGCTTAGCAATCATGCTTCTTGGTATTTATCCAAATGAGTTGAAAATGTATGTTCATGCACAAACCTCCACATGGATGCAGCTTTCTCCATAGCTGTCCAAACTTAGAAGCAACCAAAATCTCCTTCTGTGGATGACAGGATAAACTGTGGCACATCTAAACAATGAAATATTATTCAGAGCTAAAAATAAATGAGCTATCAAGTTATGAAAAGACATAGAAGAAGCTTAAATGCATATTACTAAGTGAAAGAGCCAATCTGAAAAGGCTACATACTATATGATTCCAATTATATGACATCTGGAAAAGGCAAGTAAAGAGATCAGTGGTTGTCAGGGGTTGGGGGTGAGGGAGGGATGAATAGGAAGAGCACAGAGAATTTTTTAGGGCAGTGAAACTATTTTGTATGACACTACAGTGGTGGATCCATGTCATACATTTGTGCAAACCCATAGAATGTACAATACCAAAAGCAAACCCTAATGTTCTTGCTAATGAATCCTATGGACTTCAGGTGGTAATGATGTGCCAGTGTAGGTTCATTGATTGTAGCAAATGTACCTCTGCAGCGCATGATGTTGACAATTGGGGAGGCCATGCATTTGTGGGAGAAATCTCTGTACTTGCTGCTTAATTTTGCTATGAACTCAAAATTGCTTTAAAAAATAAAGCTTATTTAAAAAAATACATCTCATTGATTCAGCCAATAAAATTTGGTCTTTGGTGCTATGTTAGAGGGGTGTGTGTATATGTGTGTGTGTGTCTGTCTGTCTGTTTTTCCAAAAAGATACAAATTAAGCAATTTAGTTCACCACAGATTGAATATTTTTAATCTCTAGAAATCCTAAGGAAAGTATAGCAGTATAGTAATCGTCCAATTTAGCAACACAATTTCTACATCTTGGTTAATAATCTAAGAGGAAATAAATCAACATTATACCAATTAAGCTCTTAAATTGGCCGTACTTTGGGGGGCATTATGAATGCTGCTAAAGAGAAAAAGTCAATATGCAAAAACCTAGAATATCAAGATATAGTCAGGAAATTGCAGCACAGAGACAAATTCATACATCTTGAAACAAGAATATAAATGGAGATAATGTGAATGACAATAAATAGCAGAAGCGGGCATCCTGGAACAATGATAATACTTCTTACCTGTGCGTTTGAAAATTCTTTATACACAGTAAATGGGTTTTTTATGCAGGAAAATAAAAGCACAGAGAGGCTGTCAAGAAAGCCACTGATCATTGAAGCTGGAAAACACAATTCATTGTATGAGTTTTTTTTGAAATCCAAAGAACAACTATATACATAGTTTGGTAGGACAAATATGAGATAAACTCAAGAATAAAAAGCAGTGTATCTACAATGCCAAATGTTATGTGGCATAAACCTATAACATCCTTTTGCCCCAATCTTGAATTAAAACTGTAAAGAACAAGTTTTTGTTCATGAACTTTACCTAAAACAAAAAAGCAAGATTTTAGCTTCTATTAATGAATTAACTGCCTTCAAGTCAACAATTGTTTACCTGCTTAGACACCCACACCGTATGAGAAATAGGAACTTTGAGGATTCATCTCTTTTCTCCATCCTCCCCCAAGAAGCTCACATCTATCCCAGATGGGGATGGATATGAGTAAAATGCAGCATAAGGGAGGAACTGGGTTCTATAGATAAATATGTAAGTTCGTCTTATGTGTTTTAAGATGCTGGCTCTGTGTCCATTCAACACAAAGCATCAATTGAAACATTTAAACATCAGCCACTTTGTCAATATTTGTAGTGCATTACCTCCAGAACTACATGTTTTGAAACTTGTGAAGGTGTAAAATCATAGGATAAAGTATTCCAGGAATTAAACGATCTTCTAACTCTTTTGCTGTGAAATAGACGCAATCTATGTTTGTATTTCAGACTACATTTTTAAGCCAAATGTAAATTATGTTTTAATGGTACCGTGACTGGGCTCTTCTTTCTCACTGCTGCCATTTGTTAATGCAGAAAAGAGTGCGTTGTCCATAATTGTGGGGCAGCAGACCCAGGGAGAGGTCAGTAACAGCACGTGCTGCTGCTGGTGCAGCCTCTTCCACTCACAGATCTGCTTTCAACTGTGTGTAGCGCTATTTACCCTGTACGGATGCCTAGTTTCAAAGAGACATGCAGCGTAACGCATGTGGCACAACAAGTACTCCATTGCTGTTTGTTTAGTTAAGTCACCAATTAATGATAACATTTCTCTCCTCGAGCTACTAGCAGACTACTTTGGACAAGAAAACACACATGCACACACACAATTATGAGTAGTGGAGTTTCGCCATTTCACTAAATCTCTCTCACATCGAAATAGGCATATATTATGAGCTACTCAGGTCCCACCCCCCAGTGAGGCTACACTTTTCTTTCCTTTTTTTTTTTTTTTTCTTTTTTCCTTTTTTGAGACAGAGTCTCACTCTGTCTCCCTGGGTAGAGTACAGTGGCGTCATCGTAGCTCACTGCAGCCTCAAACTCCAGTGCTCAAGTGATCCTCCTGCCTCAGCCTCCTGAGTAACTGGGATTACAAGCACGTGCCACCACACCTGGCTAATTTTTCTATTTTCAGTAGAGACGGGGGTCTCACTCTTGCTCAGGCTGGTCTCGAACTCCTGACCTCAAGCAATCCCCACCCCTACCCCCGGCCTCCCAGAGTGCTAGGATTACAGGCGTGAGCCACCTCGTCTGGCCATACCTTTCTTAAAGGTAGAAATAACAATAAATAATTCGAGGGGAAAATGGTTAGGATGAAAAGAACAGGTATCCAACAGTGAGCAATGATCGCCAAGCTCTGCCCCAGAGGGCTACAGGCGGGCTGTACACAAGTTTGTAAGCGCACACGCGTGCACACCGTGACCCCCTTCCACTGCAGTGGTTTGGTGAAGTCAGATCTCACCTGACTTCGTTACTTTCTGTAGTCTCGTTTCATGCTGCAAACTGAAGACCTGGCAGTGATCTCGGAAAATAGAGTCAGGCTAAGTGGATGCAACACTCCCTGAAGTTGATTAAATATTCCTGATAAAAGAATCAATAAACCATGACACGAATGGTTTAGGAGTAATGGCAAAATAATCCGAGGGGCTAGAGGGTGTAAAATACCCGCCAGTGACGGAGCACGTGCTGGAGGACGGAGAGCTGAGGCCGGGGAGGACAGGCCGGGGCTTCCTCTCGGCTCAGCCACACCCCAGCTGCGCCAGGTGACAGCCGTGACACTTGGGCGAGCACGCAGCTTCTCCCAGCCCCCGGCACCACCTCCGAGAAGTGAAAGTAATGACAACCTAGAGCGGTGCTGTGAGAATTAAACCGAATACCAACGACCCCAGAAGGCGGAAGCCCAATACACCTCAGTTTCCCTTTATGACTTAAAACCTGAGGGCCTGTGTGGATGCCTAACCCTGGGAAAGGACAAGGACCAACGTCTATGTGGAGATACAGCCGGGGAAAGTACCATACTAAGAAAAACCAAGGCTGTTCCCCTAACAGTTGGCATAGCATGAAAACCCCACTCTGAGAAGAGAGGCCTCATGGCATAATCATTGAAAACTAGATTTTAGGCATGAGTTTGAGCCAAATGAGTTGGGTTGTTTTTTCCCCCTCAAATGCCAAGTATTCTGCTAAGCACACTTAACCATGATTTTTCAACCAACGTTCAGTATTTATAATCTTCAATGAATTTCTTCTTTTCATTGCATTCTTCTGAAACTAAATCCTCTGCCACTGCTGCTTGTTGCTTTTTGAGGCTTCATTAAAGGGACTTGGATGAAGGCTTTGAGCCTCGAGAAGCAGTTGGTTTGCCTGCTTGCCTGTTTATGTCTGTGTTGCTTAGTTCTGCTTTCATGTGAAACCCTGCAGTGAATCTCCTCATTCTTATTTTAGGAAAGAAAAGATCTTGTCTCAAGCAGTTTTTGCCTCTGCTTGCCCTGGTGACAGATATAAAATAATGGGGTGCTTAACCTTTTTGTTTTGTTCACCCAGAAAACCAGTAGTCAAGGGCACAGGGGGCAGTGGATAATAGCTGAAAAATCACCCAGTGCCGCTCTTGGCTATGTTCTGCATACTCTGAGCAGCTGCAGAGGCTAAAGAAGGAGGGTGGACAGGGACCAAAGTTTTCAAACAATTGTGGGCACTTTATTTACTTTATTTTATTTTTATAAGGCTGGCAAAATCCCTTGAGCTAAAGATCACACTTTGGCCATCCATCAACAAATTCTATCAGTACGACCTTCTAAATATATCCAGGATATAACTACTCCACAACACTTCCACCTCGCAGCCTAGACTAGGCCTTCGCTGTGTTCGACTTGATCATTGCAGTGTCTCCTAACTACTGGAATGATCTCTTCTCCTGATGCCCCCTGAAGTCTGCACTCAACACTGCAGCCCTAGTGATGCTCAGGCAGGTCAGATACTGCTCAGGACAGCTTCCCATCCCTCTAGTTAGTCAGAGGAGATGCTGGCCTGAATGCCTGCCCATGGTTGCCGGGTAAGTCTCCACGCTGCCTGCACATCCCACCGTGGTCCAGCCTGCACTGCCTCCTTGCACTCGCTTCCACCGCTTTTCCTGCCCTGCTTCCACTCGGACCACACATTTCCTTGGTGTTCCTTCCCCAAAGCCCAGCTTTCTTCTGCCTCAAGACCTTTGCACTTGGTGTTTTCTAGGCCTACAATTTTTTTTTTCCCGAATATCTTCAGAACTTACTTCCTCACTTCCTGCAAGCAGGTGCTCAAATACGATCTTCTTAAGAGTGCATTCCTTGACCACCTTATATAAAAAGCGGTTCTCAGTTACTCTCTATCCTCTTGCTGCTCACCTGCTGCTTTGCTACAGGTATTATCCTTTCATATGCATTTGTTTAGTGATGTCCTATCTACTCCCACTATTATGTGAATTTCGTGAAAGAGGCATTAACAGATGAGATTGACTTTCTGAGAGAAATTAATTGACTTACCTACAGTATTAGTGGAGCAGGTAAAATTCAACCCCCAGTCTGGCTGTCTCTGCAGCCTGTGCTCTTTCTGCTACATCAAGCAACTGACTTTGAAGCAAAAATAGCCATGCTCCATCCATTGCTATTGTAGGTCTGCAAATTCAATAAAGACAGAATACTCAAAGCACGCTGCACTTTCATATCTGCCTGCTGCATCTAAATCCTGCAAACTTACAGGCATTATCCACTGGCTGACAAGGTTACTCAGCCTGGGGAAGTTTCAGCCTTTATCAGTCTTAGGTTTGCCGGGTAGAGAAGAAAGGTAAGAGAGCAAGGCTGAGCCTAACAAGGGAGATTCCTCAACTCCCGTAGTTTGTGTCACCTCTGAAGCTATTGAACATACTCTTTTAATTAGTTTTTTTCCTACGGACATCATATCTCTCCCACTGTGACTTAAAAAAATAAAATAAAATGATCCTCCTGCCTGTAGTATGACTGCACAGCCCTACCTCCAAATTCCTCCAGTGCATCCTCTATATTGCTGCCAGGGGGGTCTTTAGAAAACATGAACCTTATTTTTATTCTCCATTTTAACTGCTGTAATATAGAATCATGATTCCTTGACCTAGCATGCAGGCCCTTTCTAATTGAATTCCTGTGCTTCTCTCAGCCTCCCTCCCACCTCCCCACCCCCGGCAACTTTTAATTTCACAATACAAAAGTGTTTACTAATGCCCAGCATAGGACCTTCAATTTCACATGTAAACACTGTCTTCTACTCCAGACACTCTTAAATACTACTTTCTCTGCCCTGTTTCTGTCCGTTGTACATTTCCGATTGTCATTAATATCTAACATCTCTTGAGCGCCTCCAATGTGTCATGCATTGTCTGAGGTGCCCTATATATGATTTAATGCTCACAACAGCTCTACCCGTAAGCATTTTTATCCATATTTTACAGATAAAGGAGTTGAAGCTCAGAGAGCCCAGGATCCCATAACTAGAAAATGGAACAGCAGGGATATGAACAGCAGTTTCTTGCCACAGAGCCAGTGTGTGGCATCTTCCCGCTGAGCTGCGCCCACTTAGCTGCCCCTAGGATGACAGCTCTTCCTGAGAGCTGCAAGCTCCTCGCTGGCAGAGTCTTTTTTTTCTCTTTGTAGCTGCAGAACCTCCATGACCTGGGCCATCCATTTTGCAGTTACGTAAATAGGGTTAATTTATGACCTTGACTGACATCTTCACACCACCAGTCCCGGGCCAGTCAGCCCTCCCTCTTGACCACGTGGCCCTGCCCCTCACCACCCTTCAAAGCTGCCTAAGAAACACCTGCGCTTCACTGAAGTTCATTTCTTCAGGCTATGAAGACCCTGGTCCCTGAACACAGCCATCCATGAACACTCGTGTTTTGTGTGGTCTGCCTGTGAGGATGCTTGCAAGCATACTTATTTTCTCTTCCTGAGGATTTTATGTATGAGATGGGATTCTCTCACACTCACGGCATGTGTTCTTCATGCCATCAGCAGGAGACCTGCTTTGCGCTGTCCTTCCAGTGGTGGTAACTGACCTCTGCTCATCCATCTATACAGACTCTTTTATTTTTTCATTTTTATTATTTCAGTAACAATGCACGTTTCATCTAATCCCAAAAAATTTTGATAGATTTATTTTTTGTACTATACTGAATGATTTGAAAGTTCATATAGAAAAATAAATGCAAGAATTCCCAAGAATATATGTGGGAGAAAGAATAATGAGGTGGTACATGTAATACCAGATATTGGAATTTACTTTAAAGCCAATATAATAAAAAAATGGTATTTGCACAAGAAAAAGCAAATAGAGCAGTGGAATAGAATCAAACCAAGAAACATATGTAAGTACATGTGGGAAGTTACTATATAATAATGAGAATATTGCCATTCCATGGGAAATAGCTTATTTAATAAATAATATTGGCATTATTTGTCTATCAAAACAAAAAAGTAAAGTTCTGATTTTAATACTATATTTAAACATTCAAAGTTTTAAATGAAGAAAGTAACACTATACATCCAAATACTTTTTTTGCTTGTTATAACACGTTACCTTTGTAATTTAAAAAGGATAGAATTTACACGTGGACACAGAGTGGAATATTAGACATTGGAAACTCTGAAGGGTGAGAAGGTGGGGAAGGGTGAGAGGGTGGGGGAGTGGGAGGGGGTGAGGGATGAAAAATTGCCGAATGGGTACAACGTACACTATTCAGGTGACTTCACGACCACGCAGTATATCCAGGTAACAAAACTGCACTTGTACCCCCTACATTTATAAAATTTTTTAAAGTATAGAATTTATTTCAAAAGTCGCATTTTCATATTACACATTATATTTACATATTACAAACATTTAAAAATTCAGAAATTTTAAAAGTAAATTCTGAATGACTTCTTCCTTCCCTGGTGCCCTCAGTCGGTAGTTTCTCCTCCTTGGTGTTTTTATGTGCGTTTACATATATACCCACACACAGATATATGAAGAATTTTTTTTTACCTTCACGGGAGTGACACTGTAGTATGTTGCAAATTCCATTTTGACAGTATATTTATAATTGTGGGCAGCCTTCCACAAAAGTATATAGAAATATATCCCATTTTTTCTAAAGGCTACATAATATTCCATTATATGATTCTATTTCAGTATATTTAAGTACTCCTTTATTGATAAGAGATGTCTTTCAATAGATTTTTTTAAAGTTAAATCATATGAAAGATCAAAAATGAAAAGTATAGCCAGACAACTAAAAAGAGAAAAAAATTAGCTGGGAGTGGTGGCATGTACCTGTAGTCCCGGCTGCTCGGGAGGCTGAGGCAGGAAGATTGCTTGAGCTCAGGAGTCTGAGGTTGCTGTGAGCTAGGCTGATGCCACAGCACTCTAGCCCAGGCAACAGAGTGTGACTCTGTCTCAAAAATCAATCAATCAATCAATCAATAAATGAATAAAAATAAAAGAGAAGTAAAGCTGTCTTTCTTACTATGTATCCAATTTTTTCATAGGAATAAATACAAAAATGTTTTTGTGTTGTAGTTCTTCTGGGGTTGCCATTACAACCTAAATTACATTTTCCTCTTCCCTGCCCCCAACTTTGGGGGTAGCTATTGACTTCCTGGTTTGGAAACTGTACAATCTAATGAGACTGTCTCCAATCTCCTCTCCTTCCCTTTATCTGGGCTCTGTGACTAGCATTACGTATTCTACATTTAGTCTATAGGTTCATTCAAGCTTTTGAACCAGCTTTAAAAGGCATTAACAGGATTATGCTCTTAAAAATATTTACTACAAAACCAAGTTATGCTGTTAGATTTATAGAGAAATAAATACAATGTTAAGACACTAATCTCTAGCCACGCAAAGGATAATGCCCCAAGCACAAAGGTCCAGTGGTTTCTCTTTTCATTTCCTTTGAGTTTTCTTCTCTTTTGTAAGTCATATTCAACTGCTCCTCTTGTGACTCATGTACTCTTTATATATGTCTTTTTTGTTTGTGCTGCTGGAGAGCCCGACTGAGTAATGTTTTTGGAGAGCTTGTGAGGGCGATAAACTTTCTGAGAACTTGTATGATTGAAAATGTTACATAAAATAATAGTTTCAATATGGAATTCTAAATTCATAGTCATTATCTCAGGGAGTTTTTTTTTTTTTTTAATAATCTTTGCTTCTTTCAGTATTAGTGTCCACTGTTGCTAAAGGGAAATATGCTGTTTATCTAAGTCCCTTTCCTTTATAGGTGACCTCATTTTTTTTCTCTCTCTCTCTCTGGAAATTTTTTAAATTGTCTTTTTAGAAATTTCAACAGAGCATGTTCAAAAATGTGTCTTTTTTCCATCAACCCCACTTAGTCTTGATGAGGCCTTCAATATGAATAATCTTATTTTTCTTCAGTCTGGGATATTTTTATCTCATTATTTTTTATTATTGTCCCTCTCCCCTTTCTATTTCCTATCTGTTCACATTTCTTGGGACTTTTTTTAGTCAACTATTAAACATCTTGAATTCATTCTCTGTAGTTGTAAACTTTCTCTTTAATTTCTTATATCTTTTTTTGTTTTTCTTTTTGGTTGTTGGAAATTTCTTTGCTTGAGCTTCCAAATCAATGAGTTGGTTTTAACTCTATTGTAATATATGGTGGTCCATTGACTTTTACTTCAGCAATCATATTTTAAGCTCCAAAAACTGTTTCTTCACTTTTTTTGTAGGTATAGCAGCCTTCCTAAGTTTTCTAAGGATAATATTCAGAAGTTTTAGGGTTATTTTCGATCCATTTGTTTCCTCATATTTCTGTTGATCGTCTGCTATCTGTCCATATTTGTGAATCTTAGAGGTTGCTGGTATGGTCTGAATGTTTGTGTCCCCTCACAAAATTCGTATGTTGAAATCCTAATCCCCAAGGTGATGGTATTCAGAGGAGAGGACTTTGGGAGGTGATTAGGACCCTCACAAAAAAAGGTTTAGTGCCCTTATAAAAGAGGCCCAAAAGAGACTGTTTCACCTTTTCCGCTATGTGAAGAGTTAGCAAGAAGGTGCCATCTATGAACCAGGAAGTGGGCCCTCGCCAGACACCAAA